>BQNB010134055.1:0-18370 GCA_026074375.1 Tanacetum coccineum | reverse complement strand
ACGACCCGGGTGATCATTCTTCCCCGTTAAATATACGTATTATATATTATATATATCTTTTAGAGTGAGCTTTTCTTAAGAGAGACTTTAGGAAAGTTCTTAATTGCTCTTTTGGAAAATTATTATATATTTTATAGTATATAAAAACTACTAATCATCTTTTTCTAGCAATTTAGGTAAAATATCTCTTAATTTATCTAAATAACACATGCTTCTAAATGCTTAATGCTAACATATTTTACATGAAGATTGCATTTCAAATTATCATGTTTTGTATGCGTCATCTTACATGACTTACGTGTTAATTTTGCACCTACACTATGTCATTTTGATGTATAACAATTAACTTTTAGATGTTATATAGTCTTACATATTAATCTCGTTGATTATTGTGTTGATACATGCTTAGATAAACTTGCATGTTTACATCTATATGTCTTATGCATCTAGATATATATTTTCTCACACTAGAATATTTTTCTTCGTGTCCGTATCACAAATCTAAAAAGTCAAAAGAGTTGTAAAATAGTCTTAAATCTCCTAGAGTCTTCACTCACACATTTCCTTAACCAGCATCTCGCTTTCTTCCAAATAATCCACTCTTTTGTCAAAGAAAGGTTAGATACAAATCTAACACTCCTCCAAGTAGGTTTGACAACTTAAATATTTCATCCGACGCAAGTATCTTTAACTTGTGATCGCAAACGTTAAAGGTCATATCCAAAAATCCATATTCAAAAATCCATATTCAAGCCTTTTAACAACATAAGTTAAAATGCTCTCTTTCTCTCTTCAACGGAAACATTCTTTCTCCTCATAAAAAACACTCTTTCTCTTCAACTAAAACATTCTTTGTCCTTTGGGAAATTGAGAGCACACTTCTACCTTCTCACTTAATCACGCCTCTACAGCCATATAGATGGCTAATTTCTCTCATCCACCATTTCTGCTACCACCTTCAAGACAACCTCATATCCCGTCGTGTGATTGTTTTATGAACATTCGCAATGCTCGACATGAGCTACATAACTTCGAGGATGTAGCTCATCGTACGTTAACCAACATCCGTCTTGACATTGTCAAGCTCATCGCTTCCATCTTCGTTTGTTTTCCTCTTTATTTATTTTTATTATTTCACACTCGCGGATGAAACATATCGAGATACGTCACCATTTCCTTCAGGATAATGTTCAAAAAGGAAACATCTCCATCGAAAAAGTTGCTTCTGAAGATAACATCGCCGACATTCTTTCTTTACCCCTCAAGCGCGAATCGTTCAATAATCTTCTTCTAGGTCTAGGAATGATGGAACACAATCCGCAAATCTTTCTCTTCTTTTCAACTAGTCTTAATTCTAGTCTTTTTTTATTTCATGCGTTGTGACAACTTAACTACTTCATCCGAAGTATCTTAAGTATTTTTAATTAGCAAAATGAAAATTAAAATGTCATTCCTTTCTCAAAATTCGTCAAAAATCAAGCTCAAATCATCCCTCTTGTTGGCGACCCAAGATTTATTCGGGCGGCTTCCAGATATATCTGGGACTGCCGGCAGCAAGCTTGTAATATCGCTTATTCTTTTCTAAATCCATAACCAAACACTCCTTCTCTTTTGCTGCTACGAGATGACATCTACTCTACACCCAAACCTCGTTAACTATTATTCACTCTTGTTGATGATTACTAGTTCTAATACATCTTCAAACCAACAAGGTGAAATGAAAAATTAGTCTTGAGTCATCCACCGAGTCATCTTCACAACAAGATTTACCATATAATCACAACCTAATGGTGACTTATCACTACTACAACCCATGAAGGATGAACTACCTTTCACAAAGCAGAAACCTAAGCCCAATATCTCTCTATAGATCAATGGGTCATCCTCATATCCCAACTCTCATAAGCATCGTTGCTTATGTTGTTAATTTTCAAGTGAATCTCATAATGAAATGCGTCTCATTCTCAAACACATTCCTTACAATTGATATACTTACAATCTATCACTACACAATAAATCCCCTCACATACTAATCTTGGTCCTCACATCTCGTAAACGACTTTTCTCAATTTTAATAGTCTTTTTCACTTTTAAACGATTTTCTCACTTTCAATGGTCTTCTTACTCCTAAACGTTCATTTTCACTTCTAATAGGTCTTCACACCTCTAACGTTTCTTTTTACTTCTAAACTTTTCTTCTCTCTTCTAATAGTCTTGTTACTATTAAAATTCCTCATATATCTCTTGACAACTTAATTATTCCATTCGAAATATTTAAGTAATTTGCAAAACTCAAATGTCACTCCTTCGCAAAAAAATTTACTTTATAGAAAGTGAAGAACATAAAGAAGATACTCAATCTTCAAGTGTTATTGAGTCATCACATTGTTGCGTCTCTTATTATTCTTCCACCGGAAAAGAACTACAACCTCATTTTACATACCAACCTTTCTTCCTCAACATTGACAACCAACAAAACACCAAACAAACCTTTGAATTCTGAATCATCCACCTTTGTCTCGATAGGATCACATGCACATCAATTGTTAGTACAAATGATATATCAATCTTTTCTGAAAACCTCTTGTCAACGCCTTTCTTCTTTAGTCTCGCTCATCCTTTCCCAACTTTTAGCTTTATGGAATCATCTTCAGTCACATCCAAGAGCATATCATCTCCATCCTCATCTTATTATTTTTTTAATGTAGATATTTTAGCATATCTCTTCAGGATATTAAGTAACGTTCGTCTACCTTTAAAAATTCATTCTCATAATATTTATTTGTCAATCAATAAACGATTCCCATTCTCATTTATTAAAATTCAGTCGAATCTACTAACTTTGTTTTGTACCACACATTTATATCTTGATTCCTTGGTGCCCTAAACAAGGGGGAGCACTTACAAGCGTTCTACTTATTTAAATTGCATTCATCAAACATTTTGAGTTTTGATGGTAATTTATTTGATCCATAAATCCACTAAAGTCATTATACAAGGAATGTAATTATCATGGGGTGCAATGAGAAAGGGAGAGCCCGGAGATATGTGAGTAAATAGCATGGAGTTGGTTAAACCGTGATGATAGAAGACTTCACTGTGATGATGCAAACTCACTTTATAGGAAGATATGATATGGGGTCGTCAAATACGATGAAGGGTTAATCCATACACTAAATACTTCACCTTCTCTACTTCAAAATCACCTTCAACCTTCAGGTTTCTTCTCATACTTTCAACTTATATACTTGAAGTACCTACATTCCTATCATGTCTTCTTCTCATCTCTCACGACCTCTTCTAAATTACCCAAGAAACACAAAATAACCTTCAACCTTATTTCTCATGCTTTCCTCTTACTCCTCCGACCTATATACTCGAAGCACCTACCTTTTTCTCATTCCTCCAACCTACACACTCGAAGCACCTACGTTCTTCTTATGTCTTCCTCTCATTTCTTATGACCTCCTCTCAACTATCGAAGAAACATAAAATCACATTCAACCTTTATTTCTCAGGTCTTCTTTCTTATACCTTGTAAATCACGTAAGGTATGTACAAACAAACATTAAACTTGCAGGATGATCAAAGAAATAGGTTTTTGAATTAAACTCTACATTTTTGTAAATGTAACAAAACAATTTCTCAAAAATTAATTAGACAATTTATTTTCTAATTATAAAAAAATGTTTTAAGTGGTAATTATTTCAAAATTCAAATCTGGCCATTTTCCCCTTAAAACTAGTCAGATTTTCACCAGAAAAATATTTCAACACAAAAAGACAAAAATAGGAGCGTATGTCGGGGCGGTCCCTTAAATATGTTGGCGGTCCCTTAAATATTTAGGCGGTCCCTAATATATGTGGGACTGTCATCTGACAGTCAGATTTCAGCTCCCATAAATAGTGGCTCATTTCCAACTATTTTCTCACCCTTTTGCACATATTTTTTAGTTATTTCTCTTTCTAAATTTCACTACATCTCTCTACATCTTTGATCGTTTAACTTGTTTAATATTGTTTAAATGTCATTCAATCTTCTATCCTTTCCTTCTTCCCTCAAGTGCAAGAGAAGAACTTTCGTTATCGTCAAGATACGAAGTTATGTAGTCTAGCTAGTCCATTTGTAACATTTGTTACATATAGATCGAGTCCATGTCTTCTATTCTTGTGTAGTTGTCTAGATTCGGATAGTGTATAAATCCAAAAGTGTTGAAGATGTGTCAGTTAGAATTTTAGTCCTCAAAATACAAGTGTGTGTGGTAGATTGGTTCTAGCTAAGATTATGACTCGACATCTAGCTTAGTGTCGGAAAATAATATAAGCGACACGCTTTATGTGTTTAGGCCTTAAAACACAAGGTTTGTTATGTTGGGCCATAAAACATAACGGGTTTGGTTGTACCCAAAGAAGAACTCGACATCTAGCTTAGTGTCAGAAAGTAATGTAAGCAACTTTTAAGGTTTTCTCTGCCAAGAAGGGAGCTTTTTGACTAGTAAAGTGACTCTCGAGTTAGGTACTCTAGGAGTGGAGTTGGGCGAAGAGGAGCTTCGTGCCCGAACCACTATAAATCAATGTGTCTGGTTTGCATTTCCTTTTACTTATCTCTTTCTAAGCTTTTATTTACATTTATCGCTTTACTTTTATATTTGCATTGTGTTCATGATTGTGTGGATAGTTATGTATATTGTGTTAATTATGATTGTGTAGTACTTTGAAGTTAATATTGTGGTTGAGATTGTATTGTTAAGATATGTGCTAGTTGTTGTAAATCTATTATCAACACTTCTCATATTGCATCTCACTTGATTGGCTATTTGATACGAAAGATTTGAAGTTTTTAATCGGAAATGTATTCAATCCCTCTACATATTCCACAAACCGTAATTAGTCACGTCTCGGTTTTCACATCCAAGGAAAGGTAATTAAGTTTATTACTTTGATAACTAGGTCTTGGTTTTTATGTAAAAGGTGTCAAATGCTTAAATCATTATTAAGTACCAAAGCTGTTAATTTTTAGATTATATTTGTACCACGAAAATGGTCATAACTTTCAATCTACAAGTTCGTTTTTCTATCATATAGTGGTTAACCAAAAATCTTTTAAAAATCTCCTTGGACTATTCTTAGATGAGGATTTAGCCTATTTATCTCGTTTCTTCTTCGATATTGAGCAAACCAGGGATATACTAGTTTCTTTTGCGTTTCATTTATTCTTACCTTTCATGTTTTTCGGCTACTATTAGAACATTAGGAACAATGTTCAATTTAAGTGTAGGGAGGGAAATGAAATCCTTAGAGACTATCTTTTCATTTACATTTGCTTTATCCTTAAAAAGATGTGTAATATACCGAAACATAGTTTAGGACAGCAATTTTGACCCAAATTTTAAAAAATTATGGCATATATCGGTGAAACTATAGTTTTAGAAGCGTCTCGTGGATAGGAATTATATAAATAGCACAAAAACCATACCACTCAAAAACATTTACACCCCAAAAATGTAAGGTTCTGTTGCGGTTGTCGTAAGGGACTTCTACAAGAAGTTTTACAACTCCCTAGGCAGTGTACCTAACCGTTGTAATGTAGTATAGGCAAGACTCGGGGGTTGTTATCGTTCTCTAGAGGAATAGGTTGGGAAGGCTTGATCACGGTCTAACAAAATTCTAAGGGGTGAGAGAAGATTCTTTTTGTGTTTTTATATTTTATAAAAGTAGTAAATCATATGTTTGAGAGATTGGTTGGTTTTAGCTATTAAACTAAATATAAACTAAGCTACTGGTGATAACAATATAATAAAAGATTGTGTTTATTTAATCATGTATTACTCCCTAGATTGCTTCTCCTAGTGTTGTTGCTTTGTCACACTTGTGATGATCTATGTAATTATTTCCTAAGTCATGAACGAATTACACGAACCCGCCGTCTATTTAATATTCCGTTAAGGCAACGCACAAGTAAGGTAGTATGAAGACTATTACAAGGCCCCTAAGAGTATATTAAATGCATTTGAAATATATTAATAGTGGATCAACCATATAAGGGGCAAGGTAGTATGAAGACTGTTACCCGATGGTATCCTTTCTACACAATCATGTTTTCCTAGACATATCAACAGCGATACAGACAAAAGCTGGTTTTCTAAGACCTAACATGCATATTCATCACAAGAAGCAACACCACTAAGATCTACATCCTAGGTTTCATACAATCATAAATAAACAAAATAGAAGGTTTAGCCAAGCATGTTATAAGTAAAGCAAGAACAATAATGAATCAAACAACACATAGACATATTGAATGATTAAGATAATCTTACTTGATTAAAACATGAATTGAAGGAAGTAAAAATAGAGTTTTAAGGCCCTAAAATCGTCCCTAACAGCTACTAAACGAACTAGGGTTCGTCATTTCAGTTTATTTACTCTAAAGTCTACACACTCTACGCCCTAAACCTGGATTTTGTCGTTTTTGTTATTTTTCGGGGGGGAGGGGGGGGGGAAAAATCAGATTTGTGAAGCGTCCCGTAGTTATTCGCTTTTACCATCATGAATAGAATTATGCTAGATTAATAGGCTAGTAAGTACATTTGACGGCACGTTTGATATTATGTGACTCGCTTATTTGTCTTGAGATGGGGTTTGTTGTGGGTTAGATGGATTGTAATATGTGACGTAGGTCTCCAGCTTCTGAGTAGAATATTCATGGAGAATATGTTGGTTGTGGTAGTAGTCTTGTCTGTTTCTTCTTTTCAAATGTGCCAAGTCAGTCTTGTATTTTCTTCCAAAAGCCTTCCTAACTGCATAAATACCTTAAAAGAAGAATTACTACCTATTTTGGGCATAAATTCAACGATTTAGTTCACGGTTTTTAAACGCATCCAAAAAGTTTTATATAAAATGACACACTATCAAATACCCTTACTCTTGGGATTTGTTTGTCCATCAGCAAATGGGCTTTTCTCTACCTAGAAAATAGCAATATGAGGGTCATTTTACCTACTCTTTATAATAGTTTTTTACAATACACAACTTATTAGACCTGTAATTAAAGCACGGAAAGTAAATACTAGGACCTACTTAAGTGTTTGTGATTCTCTCTTTCTTTCGGGTTGTATATTAAATTATAACATACGGGGGAAAAGATTAGAAATATCAACACTGTTACCTGTTCTTAGCATATAAATTACCATAGCTCGGTAGATCACAACCTCCCCGTAGGTGCATGCATTTATTCATTTACCTATCTAAGAGGTATTTTTAAGAGTTATGGGGGTAGGTGTACGGTTAACATATAATGGAATCAGAAATGGGATGGGATTATTTGGGTTTAGCTTTGGTTGTGAATTCGGAGTGGATGAGTTAGTAATTATTTACACGAATACATTTGGTTTGGTTGCTAAGCCTAGACTCGGGTAAGATATAATAAAGCCACTCTTAAATTACATAATCCTCTTTTTTTTTATCTTTTTTTAATTATTTTTAAAAACATATAATCAACATCAGTTTTATCAAAAACGTTACCCTAATTTAGCTTTTACAGTATGCTCAATATTAAAATTAATATGACCCGTTTTGAGCGTGGATTCAAATAACATGGGATATCTACCGGATGTTATAATTTTAAAAATTGAGAGGGCTGAGCGAATTCTTAATAAGACTTTTCGAGAAGAATTTGTTATATATAAAATGTCATTGTTTATAAGATATAATGCAAATTAGTTATTTAAACGCTTAGCATATTGTTAAGGTGACAATTTTTGGGGCCCCTAAAGTTTTTGAGGCCCTATGCGGTCGCCCACCCTACACACCCTCAAAGACGGCCCTAATCATCTAACAAACATATGGGGGTATTGACTTAACTTTTCTTCCCTATTCTTCCACGAAATAAATACTACCATGAATCCCAAGCGTCCCAAAACAGTATTTAAAAGGATAAGGACTTAGCAACCGTGTACTCAATAATTAACTTGGGTTAACACAATAATGTACTAAAAGCGAGTACATATAAGGTAGGCTAAGGCGATTTGGGTGTAACGATTGGTGTAAGGGTGAACAATGTTCTTCATTAATAGTCCGACTTAACCAGAAAATTATGAGAACCAAGAAAAAGGATAGGCTCGGAGGGTTGTACTAGGGGTATCCTGCACTAAAGATGAGTACATGGCAAGGGTGTGGGATAGTTATATGATCGGTGTGACCATCATAACAATTACTGTAACACCCCCAAAAATGCGTGTCGCAGCGGAAGTACGTCCTGGGGAGTTACTTCATAATACACAACGCTAGATACAAGAGAACGACCTCTAAATGTGTCGTTTGAAAAATAATCTCGTTGATTTCCTTGAAATTGATATAACATTTGTCCCATAATTGCATCACCATGAAAAACTTGAATGTATATACTCCAATTCACTTCAAGTAAGCCAAGTATCTATATCACCTGAGAAAAACATGCTTAAAATGATCAACATAAAGTTGGTGAGTTCATAGATTTGTTTAAGTATAAATGCTGAACCAAAGTTCTGTCAAGTGTGTATGACCATTTAAAATCCTTAAATGTCATTCCAAAATGTATGTATGATTTTTAGAAATAAAATAGTTGTAAAGTATGCATGACATTTTAAATCCCCAAATAGTTACAAAAATGTACGTATGAACGTTGTACCACAATTGTTCAAAGCATGTAAGATATTTATATATATATCAGAAAAATGTTTCAAGTATGTATTGCCACTTTATTCAAGGCATAGTAAAATATCCATGTGAGTATAAAACAATGATTATGATTACTCTAAGCTTATAAAATTGATGCGCTAACAGAAATAATAGCCATGTGCTTACACCGGATGTCCCCACCTGGACACCCTCAGCATTGAATTACTTTACATGTGCCTACACCGGATGCCCCCACTTAGACACCCTCAGCATTGAATTATTTTACGTGTGCCTACACCGGATGCCCCCACCTGGACACCCTCAGCATTGAATATCTGTTATTTATTTCGTGACTCGGTTAAAATAAAAAAAAAGAGTTTTAACTCGGATATTCGCGTTATCAACAACGCTTAAATAATTAAAATATTAAATGATTTTATTTAATATTTTTATTAAATAAATAGTGATAATTAAAAATAAATTTAATTATTTTTGCATGTTCTCACCCCAAAATATATGTAAAACGAGTAAAACATGGGGCTATAAATCACATTGATGATGAAAAACGATTGACAGATAGGCATATAAATGCACAACACGAACGGAAGACGAGCGGCTCGATCAAGAAGTTGCAACTAACCTTAACGGCTAAGACCCACTAGCCTAGGATAATGTATTTGGGTTTCCCGATGAATGGTTACGTCAACGTGACTCGTTGATAAAAGATTTAGATTTAAAGTTGTAATAGTTTGGTGGTTGGTTAAATAAATAAATTGAAAAGTGAACGCAAAGTATGTAATATATTCTGTATATATTACATAGGAAAAATATCCCTTATTAACTCATTCAGATGTGAATTTATTATACAAAGACAAAACCAATCCAAATATTATTGTGACATATATAATGCTTTGCAAGCATTATATAATAAGTGTGAGTAAACTAATTAAAACCAAATATTTTCGGACACCAATATAGTAATAAAAGTCCATTGGCAGTAAAAAAAGTAGTCACAGTCTTAAAGTATGAATTAAACAACCGAAGTTTGTAAGGCTTTTACAAAAAGTTTTGATTTTTACCTTCTAGTCAGGAATTTATTAAATAATATTTTATAAATAAATCTTTCGTCTTGTCGACGGATCGTGGCTAAAATCGTTATCTCATTTGTAAAAGTATAATCTCTTATTCGTTGTCTAGTTATTGTACAGTTATATTTAATATATCCTTAAAATATAACTTAGTCATTTTTACCGGGTTTCTAAAGTAATAGAGGTTTAATAAAACATTACTAAATATAGAAATTTATATATATTTTGTCATGACCTTCCCGGTTATCTAACGCTTCCCATATTTATACATCTAATGTTTTTCCACCTTTTCAAAACAACCCATGCTTCTTTATTGTGTTTCAAATATATATTTATATATTTATATATTTAAACGAGATCAAATAGGAAACAATATAATAAGTAATATATATTTATTTAACCACTTAACCACCATTAATTCCGTTTTACAATTTATAAAACTTTATGATATTTTTATGAAACCTTGCGATATATTTATTAACCGATTTATATAAATCCAAAACGCAACATAAAGGTTGTTTCAGCTCACCCAAACACCCCCAATACGGTTTTCCTGCTAAACCAAACACCCCTATACGGTTTCCAGCTAAAACCAAACGCACCCTAATCAGTTTTCTGCACACCCAAACGCACCGTAAACGGTTTTTCTGCTAATCCAAACGCACCTTAACCGTGTTAACCACAAAACAAACACCCCTTGGGCTGTCACAGCCAAACGTACCCTAGGCTGTTAAGACAGCCAAACGCACCCTTATCGATGCTACCATAAAACCCGACGCACCCTACTCGGGTTTAATAAAACAAACGCACCCTTTTCGAGTGGTGGTGACTGCCAAACGCACCCTCGTAGTGGTGGCAGCCACCCAAACCCAACCCGAACGCACCCTAGTCGGTGCTAATAACAACCATATGCACCCCTTTTGTGCTTAGAACAGCCAAACGCACTCCCCTTTGGGTGTTCACCAAAACAAACGCACCCTCGGTGCTAAATCGAATAACCAACCCCCCCCCCCTACGGCTGAGAACCAAACAGGACGCACCCTAATGGGTTATAAAAACCCCGCACCCTATCTTGGTGTTAACCCCGGATCAAATGCACCCATATCATGGTGACACAGGGGTGACGACGTGCGAGGTGATGATGGATGATGAGACGGGGATTATGTTGGTGCGTAGGGTGATGATGGTGGTGGTGTCATGGTGGGTCGGTTGGTGGTGTTAAAATGATGAGGGTGGTGGTGATGCAGCGGCGGTGGTGGTGTTGGGGCTGCCATGGGGCAGCGGCCGAAGGAGAAGGGGGGGTCGGCTGTTGTCGTTGGAGGAGGGGGGAAAAACGGCGCGTGGCCGTGAGTGGTGGTAGGGATCGGGTAGATCCGGTGGTGGGGATCGTTTTTTATTTCGGCCGAAAAAGTCCACTGGAAAAGTTTTCCGGCGACGGCGGCGTGGTGGTGGCCGAAATCCGGCGGTTGGCCGGCGGCGAAGGGGCGGCCGGAAAATATGGGGGAGAGAGAGAAGTGGTGATATGTGTGTGTGTGTTTTTGTATAAAAATGAAAAAGAAATATATAACTTTTATATATATATGAAAAGTTTTAAAATTTATAGCAAGTTACTAATAGTCAAGGATAAGTTGTGTAAATATTACCACAGGGACCTAAAGTGTAACTTTCGTTAAATAACGGTTCGGGACTCGTTTGAGCCACTTAACGGATGATTCAAAATACGAAACTTGCGCCATTGTTTTCCAAATCATTTTTCTGATAAAAATGAGTATTTACTTGATAATATTTCATAAATATTTTTATAACATTTATAGAAATGTTCGTTATTTATTTAGTGACCCGGTTACGCCTTGTCCGAAATAAAAATGGATTTCAACTCGAATATTCGCGTTAACAACAACGCTTTTGGAATAAAATGTTAAATGATTTTATTTAATATTTTTATTAAATAAATAGTGATAATTAAAAATAAATTTAATTATTTTTGTGTGTCGGTACCCGTTGTGTGCAGTTTTCAAAACTTTGCGAGGCTGTTTTAGCCCTCTTCTGCTTGTTTTCAAGTCTCGGGTAAAACTAAAAAGTTGTCTGAAATATCGTTTTACATCAAATTGCTTTAGGGTCCGAATCGTGAAAACGTGATTTAGTGGTTCGTTTTTGATAAATCAACTACGAATTAATATATATCCTTTTTCGTTTTCGAATCAAATAAGTTAAAAATAACTTTGTACTCGAGGTGTGTAATAATAAATACGATTTATTATTGAAATATGTTCCGAAAATTTTACCAGTTATGCGGTAATCGTTTTTATGTGACAATAAAAGACCAAAAGTCAAAAAGTCAAATCGGACCTGAAAAATCAAAGGTTAAAATAGTCCTTTAAAATTCCGAAAATTCCCGGATGTTACAGTACCTACCCCTTAAAGAAATCTCGTCCCGAGATTAAATCTGTGTTAACCGTTTGTGTGACCAAGAAAAGATTTAAAACTTAGCAAACCCGTTCTAAACAAGACGCTGATAACTTTATTCAGCGAAATTCGATATTTTGACATTTCTTAGTATATACCAAAAAAAATTGGCTAGGTTTGACCTGGGCATTCAATCTATCAAAATGGGCACCTCAAAATAAATCATTACAGATCTTATGACTGATATAACCGCGTTATAAATAAAGTCTCATAATAGAGAAAACATCAATAAGCAGGTGTAGTCGCGTAAGTATGTTTGTATAAGTTTCTAAATGTCCGAGGACGGAGTCTCGTTTCTGCTATCTGCAACGTTCGATGATTCACATCAACGTGGCTTATGGATGTAAGTACCCAACTTACTTGGCAGTACTAGGATGTATCACGACCTAAGTCTTCTTACTAGTGGCCCGAATTGAATAGCCTGACTAACTATTTTGTCGATAGGTGTTTATCTCGTTTAAGGTGGGGTTGCATTACCTATTGGCTAAAGTTGTACCAGCTGGGACCGCTCCAGGACCCAACAGCAGCGACCATAATGTCAATAATTATAACAAATGGTGATGGGATGTAGAGAGTGATGACATTTCGAGAAACAGTATCCCCAGAATCAAGTTTAATCAAATGGGAGGAGCTCGCGGAAGACTTAAAAATGAGTAAGGTACACCAAGTGAGGCCTTAAGATTTGCTGATGTAGTAATGACACGATTGTTTCTCTAGACCCCTTTTAACGAGTACTGATGATTATCGTTTCAGGTTCAAAAACACATGTCATATCGGATATCATTAAGCCCACTCATTATAAATATTTTATTACATAAGAAGCGTCCAAATTATGTCAAGTAAGAAATGATAAACTTATGGTTCGGTGATTTATAATTTATTTATTTAAATGAAGAGGCGTCCCAATCCTTTTAAATAAACAGATCATAAATCATTCTACTTAATAATTTCTAATGCAACACGCGTACACACAAAGTTTTCAAGGTGGTGAATGACATATCGATGCAGGTGCTCTAATGAGTATGGGAGATTATAAATCATCCTACTTAATAATTTTTGATGGAATACGCGTACTCACATAACCTTCAAGGTGGTGGATAACATGACGATGCATGTGCTTCTAATAAGTATGGGGCGAGTGTTCCAAACTCGTCTTCTAAGACGGGGAGTCAAACTATCAGAGAAATCGACCTAGAGTTCAAGATAGTCAATGAGTACTCGGTTAAAGTAAACCAGGTAAAAGTCTTTATGAACGGGTCAATCATAGCAATTATCATATCAATCTTCATATTACAAGTCCCGCCCATACAAGACTTGTAATACTTAGATTCATACATAATTCCATGTAAACAAAATTATGACGGTCTCCGTGTAATACAATATAGTATAAAGCTATGAAGAAAAATAATATCCTTAGAGACCATTGTTTAACTTACAATGTCTGAGAACGAAATGAGACCATTGTGCAACTCACAATGTCTAAGAAGTAAGATGAGACCATTGTATAACTCACAATGTCTGAGGTATAATTAAGACCATTGTGCAACTCACAATGTCTTAAGAAATGCTCTGGTATTTATATAAATAACTCTTATATAAATAAACGTGCGATATACGCAAAAGATGTAAGCATATATATTACATATATGTATGTCATGTAAGCACTTAAGGTAACAAGTAACCTAAGCAAGTAAGCAAGTAGTGTGTATGCACTTTGAAAATGTTTGTTGTGATGCAATATTTGCGAAAACGGCTATAGTCTAGGGTAAAATATGCAACCTAGTTCTCTATAGCCAGTGCTCTGATACCAATCTGTAACACCCCCAAAAATGCGTGTCGCAGCGGAAGTATGTCCGGGGGCGTTACTTCATAATACACAGCGCTAGATACAAGAGAACGACCTCTAAATGTGTCGTTTGAAAAGTAATCTCGTTGATTTCCTTGAAATTGATATAATGTTTGTCCCATAATTGCATCACAATGAAAAGCTTGAAATTAACACAACGAGATTTGATCACTTGTATGTATGTAGAAATCCATGAATGAAATCTTGTCAGTTTAGACTCCAATGCACATCAAATAATCCAAGCATCTAATTCACCTGAGAAAAACATGCTTAAAAAGGTCAACATAAAGTTGGTGAGTTCATAGATTTGTTTAAGTATAAATGCTGAACCAAAGTTCTGTCAAGTGTGTATGACCATTTAAAATCCTTAAATGTCCTTCCAAAATGTATGTATGATTTTTAGAAATCAAATAGTTGTAAAGTATGCATGACCATTTAAATCCCCAAATAGTCACAAAAATGTACGTATGAACGTTGTACCGCAATTGTTCAAAGCATGTAAGATATTTATATATATATCAGAAAAATGTTTCAAGTATGTATTGCCACTTTATTCAAGGCACAGTAAATATCCATGTGAGTATAAAACAATGATTACGATTACTCTAAGCTCATGAAACTGATGCGCTAACAGAAATAATAGCCATGTGCTTACACCGGATGTCCCCACCTGGACACCCTCAGCATTGAATTACTTTACATGTGCCTACACCGGATGCCCCCACCTGGACACCCTCAGCATTGAATTATTTTACGTGTGCCTACACCGGATGCCCCCACCTGGACACCCTCAGCATTGAATTACTTTACGTGTGCCTACACCGGATGCCCCCACCTGGACACCCTCAGCATTGAATTACTTTACGTGTGCCTACACCGGATGCCCCCACCTGAACACCCTCAGCATTGAATCATTTTATAACATACAACCTGAGCTAATCCGTAATCATAAAAGTATAGTATGTGTTTACGTTCAAAACTAAACCAAGTATTGTATCTCCTCGCGAGATGTATAAATGAGTATATAAACCAAACAGGTAGTCAACCATAAAAATGCATTTGTAAACAAGCATGTTCTCACTCCAAAATATATGTAAAACGAGTAAAAACATGGGAGCTATAAACTCACCTCAATGTTGAAGAACGATTGACAGATAGGCATCTAATATGCACAACACAACGGAAGACGAAGCGGCTTGACTGAGAAGTTGCAACTAATCTTATCGGCTAATACCCCCTAGCCTAGGATAACGTATTTGGATTTCCCGATGAATGGTTACGTCAACGCGACACGTTGATAAAGATTTAGATTTCCAAGTGGTAATAGTTTGGTGGTTGGTTAAAAAAAATAAATCGAAAGTAACGCAAAATATGTAATATATCCCGTATATATTACATATGAAAAATGAATAAGTATATAATTCGTATCATGAATTATATAATAAAGACAAACAATCCAAAGATTAATGTGAAATGTATAATACTTTGCAAGTATTATATAATAAGTGTGAGCAACTAATTAAATCAATTAGTTTGATCCGTTTCTGAAATCACCATTTAACTGAATACAAGTTCTTATGTAAACGTAATCGTACGTTTTATGATTACCAATTAAATTAAACGATTTTTGTAAAGCTTTTACAATAATTATTATGTTATCTTCTAGCTGACAATTATAAAATATAAAATAATATTTTATAAACTTATATTTCGTTTCCTCGACGGGTCGTGGCTAAAATTGTTGTCTCATTTGTAAAAGTAAAGTTTTCATTTGTGGTCGGATTATCATATAGTTATATTTTTGTATATTTTTAAAATATAACTTAGTCTTTTTTACCGGGTTTACAATAATAAAAGTTTTAGTAAAACATTACTAAGTATAGAAATTTTATATAAATTTCGTCATGACTTTTCCGTTTATAAAACGATTCCCATATTTGTAATACCTCAACGTTTTCCCGAAATCAATATATGTTTCAATTTTTAGCGTGTCAGTATTTCAAGCACCCGCATGTTTTAAATATAATATTTATTTGTTATCATGTCTAAACTAAACCAAATAATAAACATCATATTTACTTAACCAATTTAAACCACCAATATATATCCGGTTTATAATTTATATATATCTCGTGTTATTTTTATTAGTCAAGTGTATAAACCAACGAACCCTTGATGATCTTTGTGCAAAACCAAACGCACCCGTTTGGCAAATCCGTCAAACCAAACACACCCCTATCCGTGTTTCTGCTATACCAAACGCACCCTAACGGGTTTCCTGCTAACCCAAACGCACCTCTTGGGTGTTAACTGCCAATCCAAACACTCCCTAATCTGTTTTCAGCCAAACCAAACACTCCCTAATCTGTTTTAGTTCAACCAAACGCACCTTTAGTGCGAGACTGCCAAACCAAACGCACCTTTAGTGCGCGACTTGTTTTCCGCCAAACCAAACACTCCTGTTGGCGCTAACAGCCAAACCAAACACTCCTTGGGTGTAACTCAGCAAACCAAATGCACCCCTTGTGGTTATTATCCAAACCAAACACAAACCAAACGCACCCTTGGCTGCGAGACAACACCAAACGCACCCTATTCTCGGTGTTATGAACCAACAAACGACACACCCCTTTTGGGGTTCTATTCAAACCAAACGCACCCTCTGGTGCGGTTTACCACCGGAACAAACACCCCTGTGGGGTTTTTAATAAAAACAAACGCACCATTTATGGGTGGTTGGCAGCCAAACGCACCCTAGGGGTAGCTGAACAGCCAAACCAACGCACCCTTGGCGGTGAAAAAACACAAACCGAACCGCACCCTCTTCGGTGTTATGAACCCACAAACCAAACGCCCCTTTTTCTGTTACTAAAAACCAAAACACACCCTATATTGTTATTGTTGTGGTGGTGGTGCAGCTGTGGTGATGTCGGTGGAGTGGAGGTAGTGTTGTGGTACGGTGCACCGGATGGAGTAGTGTTGGTTATAGCGATGACTATGACGTGAGGATGATGATGATGATGATGATGGTAGCGGGGTGGTAGGGATGGCGATGGTGGCAACCATGGTGGTGGTAGTGGCGTGAGTGGGTGGTGGTCGACGACGGCGCGTGGAGGCACGTGGTTTGGGGGATCGAATAGATCGTGCTATGGGGATGGTTTTCAAAAACTCGTCGGAAAAATCGCCGAAAAATTTTTCCGGCGGCAGCGCAACGATGGTGGCCGGGGGTTGGCCGGATCCGGCGGCTGAAAATGAGAGAGGAGAGGGAGACTGATGTATGTGTGTTTTATTTTTATAAAATGAAAAAATATTATAACTTTTTTATATATATAAAAGTTAAATTACAAAGTGTAGGGTGTGTGATAGTATAGGGTTTATTGTGTAAATGTTTCACAGGGACCAAACATGTAATTTTCGTTAAATAACGGTTCGGGACTCGTTTGAGCGACTAAATGGATGATTCAAAATACGAAACTTGCGCCATTGTTTTTCAAATCATTTTTCCGATAAAAATGAGTATTTACTTGATAGTATTTCATAAATATTTTTATAACATTTATAAAAATATTTGTTATTTATTTGGTGACTCAGTTAAAATAAAAACGAATTTTTAACTCGGATATTCGCGTTATCAACAACGATTAAATAAATAAAATATTAAATGATTTTATTTAATATATTTTTTATTAAATGTACAGTGATAATTAAAAATAAATTTAATTATTTGTGTGTGTCGGTACCCGTTGTGTGCAGTTTTCAAAACTTTGCGAGGCTGTTTTAGCCCTCTTCTGCTTGTTTTCAAGTCTCGGGTAAAACTAAAAAGTTGTCTGAAATATCGTTTTACATCAAATTGCTTTATGGTCCGAATCGTGAAAACGTGATTTAGTGGTTCGTTTTTGATAAATCAACTATGAATTAATATATATCCTTTTTCGTTTTCGTTTTCGAATCAAATAAGTTAAAAATAACTTTCTCTTGAAAGATGTAATAATAAATATGATTTATTATTTAAAATATGTTCCAAAAATTTTACCGGTCACGCGGTAATGCTTTTATGTGACAATGAACGACCAAAAATCAAAAAGGTCAAGTCAGACTCGAAAAGTCAAATATTAAAATAGTCCTTTAAAATTTTGAAAATTCTCGGATGTTACATTGTGTATCCAGGTGAGTTTCATAGTCCCATTTTACTATGTTTTCTTGGGATGGAAGTGATGCAAAATATGTTTTAAAATGTTTTGATTCTATGATTATATGGTTCAAGTTACACATGGACATTTAAGTAGCTATTATATGTTATGTGCTGCATGTTG
>BQNB010134054.1:1658-18371 GCA_026074375.1 Tanacetum coccineum | reverse complement strand
GGTCTTTGAATCCTTGATTCCTTGAAACTTCAATAGGTGCTCATCAGGAATGGCCAACAACAGAGTGCTTTTTTGCTTTCAATTTATTCTTTCTTGCTAGCTTTTGTTTAGCAGTTTTGGGAGGAATGGGACCTTCAGTACTAGCTGATGCAATAGCAGGTGCATCACCATTCATAATAACCTTCCAAAGAGCATAATCATTGTGGGTAAGATATTGCTCCATTCTCATGCTCCATAAATCATAGTCTCCTATTTTGAGTATAGGAAGTTTTAGTGTAGACACTGTTTGGGTAGTTTTTAACTGTGATTCCATCTTCTCTTTGATTATGAGATCTTGTGTAGATATAGTGTTCTTCTTATTCAGAGTTTCTCAACAAGCCCTGATACCACTTGTTGATCCCTTCTTGACAAATCTTACTTAGCTTATTAAAGCTTAGTTATATTGGATAGATCCAAGACAACTATAGTAGAAACTAAGATTGAGAATATCACAAACTATGCAGAATCTAGTTTTCAACTATACCTTGGAGCTACTAACTAACTAACTATTAATCTAACTACTAACTAAACTTGTACATCCACACGTTTTTCTAGACTCTCATTGGGAGAGTTTTATGTTTTCTGGATGCCTAAAACTATATGCCTGATATCTCTTTATAGACTAGAGATATCTAGGTTTACAAATGATAAGAACAAATTACAAAAGATAAGAACAAATAATATCTTCCTAACATATAATATTATATTATGTATCTTTATCTTCTTAAAGAGATCTTCTGAAATCTTTAAAATCTTCCATCTTTTGAAGAATTTTTCTTTTACATTTAAGTCCTTTTGTTTTATTCTTTTATTCACTTTGTCTCATCAAATCAAGAATCCTAACAAAACACTCCACCTTGGACTTGTCAAACCCAATTCTTTCTTTGTTGGCCATGTCCAACTTCCTTCCAGTATTCTTCAGGAATCTTCTTACCCTCATAGTCAACATAATGTTCCACCTCAAGTCCATCTCTTCTAGATCATCAGGATGGATTTGTTGTAGATCTTCATTATCAAGCTGTGGAATACTTGGTTGGCTAGAAAAAAAAAGAATGAGAAATAACGCATCACTAAATTTTCTATAGTTGTTGAGCGTTAATCATCAGCACCCTGTAGTGCTTGCAGTATTAACAACATGAGTTTGTATTAAATGCTCTATGTTGCATTTGTTAGTGTGCTAGTAAGGACAATAAGGCTAAACATTGTCGTTTGTTTGTGGGTTGAGCTAGATGTCCCCTTGACCTCTTATTTATAAGCCTTCAGATTGTTGAAGAGGTCATCCAAACTTAATGTCTTAATCTCTGGTTTGTTCCTCCACACAATAGTATGCATAGTCCATTCTTGTGACAAACTTCTCAAGAACTTCTGATTGATGTCTTCTTGAGGGATAACTTCACCATGCATCTCCAGTTGACTAATTAGCTTTTGAAGCCTTTCATAAGTTTGCTCAATCACTTCTGTGCTGGATGCATCAAAGTTTTCATATTGCTGCTTCAGAAGATTTTTCTGAGTTTTCTTTGTAGCAGTATTACCTCCAAATCTGTTCTCAATAGCCTGCATCAGTGTCTTAGCATCCTTGTATGAGTTGCTTTAATTGATGCTCATTAGGCAAGGCCATCGACAAAGTGCTTCTTGCCTTTAACTCTGCCCTTTTTTGTGCCTTCTCTTCAACACTTGTAGGAGGGATAACAACCTCTTTACCATCAACAGTTTAACTCATGCATATCACTTTACCAGTACTAACTATATAACAAACAGTACTAACTAACAGTACTAATAAACTGGCAGTACTAACAATTTGTACTGGCAATACTAACTAAGCTTGACAGTACTAAGTCTTCTCATGGCAGTACTAAGTTGAACCAGCAGTACAAATTGTAGAAGCCCTTAATTCCCAACAGTTTCTTCTTATTCAAAGCTTCTCACAAGCTCTGATACCACTTGTTGGTCCTAATAGAATAGATCTTGCTTAGCTTGTATAAGCCTAAGTTGTATTGAATAAATCCAAAACAACTATGATAGAAACTTTGATTGTGAATATCAAAGACTATGCAGAATCTAGTCAATGATACTAAGAAGAATTTCAATGAAACAGTAATGAATAAGATTAATAACAAACAGTTTATCAAACTTTCAGCCTCAATATAATATGAACACTCTTAATAGTGTTAAGGTTACAAAACCTTGAAGCTATATTGATATCAAAACAAATGATTTCTAGATATCTAACTCTATGCCCTAGGACCTCCTTTTATATACCAAGGAGTCCTAACCGGCTTACAATATTTTCCTAAGTTGTCACGATCTTCTAAACAAATAACTTATACATATCTTTTACAAAAATATGTCATACTTATCACATAATCAATCTTTATCTTTTCTCTGATAAGTCTTTGATCTCTTCACTGTCAGCATAAACTCTTCCAGCAGTTGTAATCTTTAAGCAGTTGTAACTTTCACACCAATAGTAGTAACTTTTGTACCAGCAGCACTAACTGTGTACAAGAAGCATTAACTACTTAGAAAGTTTTCTTCAATCTTCATCAGCAGTACTAAGTTACACTAACAGTACTAACTTTACTCTAGCAGTACTAACATTACTAGCAGTAGTAACTTATACTAGCAGTAGTAACTAGCAGTACTAATATACACTAGCAATAGTAACTAGCAGTACTAACTACTTAGCTTATTTTTCATTAAGATTACTAACATCACTAATTTATACTTAGCAGCAGTAGCTAATACCTTAACAGTCTTAACTTCCACTTAGCAGTAGTAACATCCAAATAGCATCAAGAGGCTTTTAATCCCAACACATAACCACCTTATGACTTTGATACCAAAAATAGTCCGTGTGATATCGATCCGTGCAAAGATTAGTCCTTGATAATGACACTAACAAAATAGTCCTTGGGTTTATTATTCCCTTGCAGAGTTAGTTCTAATGTAAAATCTCACGCTCCCACGAATAAACGCGGGTTAAAAACCTCGTTACACATATAACAAAAATCTTATAATGTCCCCATGACACACAGGACCACCTAGTCCTCTCCCAGGTTGTAAAAGTTTTGAGAGTCTTAAATACCTAAAAATAGGTCTCAAGTTGCAAACTCGTTGGGGGCGTCTATCCATATAAACCCCAATTGTAAGAGCTGGTGATTTATGATGCTCTATGAAGCTTGCAAGATGGTGTGTAATTGTGTATGTTAAGCCCAAGGTTTAGTAGTCCTCAAAGGTGGTTTGATTGAGGTTTCGTCGTAAAAAGAAAAAAAACTAGCCAGATGTATGCCTAGCTTGATGGATCATATATGTTTCGAGACAGTCATAACATAGGCAGTGAATCACAAATTATTGGGTGATCTTTGAAATAGGAGGGTGTTTGTTTCGGCTTATGAAACATAAGCCCATTTGAGGTTATATTTCATAAGCCTTAATTTTTTGGCTTATTTTGAGACATGTGGACTTATATAAATATGATAAACTTATATAAGCCTATAAGTCTTAAAATAAGCCAAAAAATTAGGGCTTATGAAATATAAGCCAAAATTAAAATTGATTTGGATTTACATTACAAAAAGCCTCTAATTTTCTGGCTTATTTGAGAACTTGGGAGCCTTAAAAAAAGTTTATCATGATATAATGAACTTGTATAAAGCCTTTAATTCTCAAAATAAGCCAGAAATTAAGACTTTGACACATAAGCTCAAAATAAACATTATGTTTCCATAAGTCGAAACAAACAATAAAGCTTTGTTGGACAAAGTGAATTTAGTCAATTTAGCTTTGTTGGTCAAATGTGAATTTAGTCAATTTACTATAAACATATTCGTGACAAAGTCAAAAATCTCTCCCAACAATGTATACCGCAACCGACTTAACTTTTTTTAACAAGACCGACTTACCTCCTTCCTATAAATAAAAGCCTTTAAGGCTGCCCACTATGGGCCGGACGACCGACTCGGTCGCCGTCGATCGAAGTCGGTCTCCCCCATAGTGGGGAGTCAGTGGCGACCGATACGTTGGAGACCGAAACCCTCTAATGGTCGTCAGAACGACAACGGTCGTTGTGTATATTCAAATGACGTTTTTGTTTTGTATATAAAAAAAACTTTTTGATTTTTAAAATTTAAATAATTTTAACATTATAAATACCCACTCACTTCACCATTTTTATCACACATTCAAACAACAATTCTCTCCACACACATTCAAACCCTCTATCATCACAATGTCTTCCGATCTATTTTTTGATACTTCTTCAGACGATGAAGATGAAGTTAATAGCGAGCTTTCTATGTTTACGGAGGCATGTCAAGCGGCTTATGAAGCGTTAAAGCCAAAAGTCCATCAAACCACAGTAGAAAGGGATCATTATGGTGCTCATGATCGTTTAGTAATAGCGTACTTCTATGAACAACCACAGTATGAAGAAGCAACATTCCGTGAACGTTTCAGGATGAGCCGAAGACTATTTACAAAAATTGTTCGAGAAGTAACCGATGCTTCTTAATTTTTTCAAGAAAGATATGATTGTAGGGGACAACGTAGTATTTCAGCATTAATGAAGTGTACTTCCGCAATTCGTCAATTGGCATACGGATGCGTTCCTGATTCTCTTGACGAATATCTGCAAATGGGTGCGACAACATCTCGTGATTCTCTCCGAATCTTTTGTAAGGTCATCATGAATTTATATGGTGAAGAGTTTTTGGCGAAAAAAAGGGCTGGAACGTTTAATTTTGAATGACATGAAAAACTCTATGCTTATCACAATGAAAAGCATGGGTTTCCTGGGATGTTAGGAAGCATTGATTGTACAGATTGGCCGTGGGCGAATTGCCCAGTTGCATTCAAAGCTCAATTTTCTAGGGGTGATCACGGGCCAGATCCATTCATTTTATTGGAAGCGATAGCTTCCAATGATTTATGGATTTGGCATGCGTTCTTTGGTGTCTCCGGGATGAATAACGACGTGAACGTTTTACGTCAATCCCCTCTTTTCAATGATCTCAAATCGGGGAGAGCACCGGATGTTCCATTCGTGGCTAACAACGTGCCTTATAAAAGAGGATATTATCTTACTGACGGGATATATCCGCAATGGTCCGTTCTTATTAAATCAATTAAAAATCCGGGTACGAATGATCATAAACGAATATTGTATAAGACAAAGCACGAAGCAGCAAGGAAAGATGTGGAACGGGCTTTTGGTGTATTAAAGCAGAAGTGGAAGATAATTAAATATCCGGCTCGAGGGATGACGCGAAGTGGACTATCGGATATAATGTACACATGCCTCATATTACATAATATGATAATTCATGACAACGGTAATGCGATATCTCCCGAGTTTTTTCCAGAGGAACAACACCGTGATGATGATCCCGTAAGAACACATCAAGAATCGATGCAAGTTACTCAAGAGATAATCGACAGAACGGCTCATCTAAGTCTAAAAGCCGATTTAGTGGAACACATTTGGAATAATGCAAATTAATAATAGCTGAAAAACTTTATTATTGAAATGTTTTTATTTTATTTCAATTATTATGTAATGTTTTTTATTATTAATGTAATGTTTTTTATTATTAATGTAATGTTTTTATTTATGAATGAAATTTAAATTTGAAGTTAAAAAAATAAATAAAAAATAAAGAAGGTCGCCCCATAGTGGCACTAGGTCGCGTGTAGGTCGCCGGAGAGAGAAATCTGATGTGGCGTCGGAATAAGTAGGTCGCGACCCACTACGATAGTGGGCAACCTAACATTCATTCTTTCACATACGATACTAAATTCGACGATTTCTCTAGCTTTTGTTCGATCATGGATTTGTTCAACAATGATTGTTTTGATCCAACGTTATTCGCCGGAGACCCTTACATTGGCGACACCGAAGCGCGTAATGGAACCATGTCCACGACTATGGAGCACACGGATTAGGATTGGTTCACGGAGGCGATCCAAGCTAATATCGAAAACACCTTCTCCACCACGGACACGGAGTGGGTTATGGAAGTCGAACCGCCAACTAACAATCACAACCGATCATACATGTGTTATCCATTTATCAAAAAAAACCATCTAGAGGCTGGAAACAAGATCATCTTGCCGCCATCCGTTCTTGATGAACTTGTTTACCGTAGTCACGTTGTTCACCCTATGACTTTTTGCATTAAGAAGCCCAAAACTGAGCTTCATTCCCATTGCGGTGTTATAGAGTTTATATTGTTGGAAATATAATGACAAAACAAAATATTATGTAAATTAGTGTTTAAAATGTAATTTATAGATAAGATATGGTAGTATAGTGAAACTATGAACCATTGCAATGGTTCAGAAATAGAAACACGGTGGTTTAACCACCACCAACCGCCACCACCGTTTGAAACATTACAACGGTTGGTTACACCGTTTAGACTAGTATATATATAGCTTTTCACTTGTATTCAAAATATATCGATTTATTCAAGTTAATAAAACCAATTGTTTGATTATTTCGATCCTGTGTGTTTTTATACCTTCACAATAGTGGCATCAGAGCCAAGGGCTCAATCATATCGAAAAAAGGGGACATACCTTGACCGAAGAACCGACAAGGAGACCGGAGAACCGAGAAGGAAACCGAAAAAAACGAACGGAAGGAAACCGTCGGTTCAAGGATACGATTGCAGGAGGCATCGGGTCAAACCAACGATTGAAGATCAGTGATTGAAAACCCCACAGAGCAAACGTATTAAATCGAAAAGGAGACTATCAAAGGTTGTGATCGATTGAAGCGAAGGAAAAGAACGGGATAGAAGGAAGACAAAAAGTTTTTAATATGTCCGGGAAAGATGATAAGAAAATAGAAGAGGGTACTTCTAAAATAAAAGAAATTGGGTCAACAACCCATTTTCAATGCCCTATGTTGAAAGGGGCAAACTACACAACTTGGGCAATACGAATGCAAGTTATTTTAGAAGCAAATGGACTTTGGGAAATGATCAAACCGAATTTAACAACTGAGGTTGATACAAAGAAAGATAAAACCGCTATCGCCTACATCTATCAATCATTACCAGAAGAACAGTTGCTACTTATTTCAAAGTACAAGACTACAAAGAAAGTTTGGGATGCTTTGAAGAAAAGACACGTCAGAGAAAACCGTGTCCAACAGGCCAAACAACAAACACTCAAATCAGAATTTGAGATGTTACAAATGAAAGAAAATGAATCAGTGGATTCATTCACTACAAAGTTAACAAGTATTGTTAATAAAGCAGCAAGCCTTGGATTGACATACGAAGATTCCGTTGTCGTACGAAAATTATTAAATGCCGTACCCGACAAATTCCTTCAGATTGTTGCATCTATTGAACAATACTCAGATTTAGACGAGATGTCAGTAGACGAAGCAATCGGAAGATTGAAGACATTTGAAGAAAGACTTAAAAGTAAGAAAGAAATACGAGTGGACAGTCAAGAGAGTTTGATGTTCACACGACATGAAAGCCAAGGAAAACCTTTTAGAGAACGTGGTCGGGGAAGATTTAACCAGTCTCGAGGCCGAGAACAAGACAAGAACAATTATCAATCTAAAAGGGAAGAACGAGCGTCTTTTGAAGAAGATACAAGAGACAAATCTCAAGTCACATGTTACCAATGTCACAAACTTGGACACTATGCCTATGAATGTCCAAACAATTGCAAGAATCAAGTCAGAGAACAATCCAATCTTATTGAAGAAGACTTAGTACCGCAGGGAGTGCAGAAATAGCGAGAGTGCCGCAGGGAGTGCAGAAATCGCAGAGAGTGCAAAAACCCTAGGGAGTACAGAAGATAGCAGGGAGTGCAGAAAATTCCAAAAAGTCGATCAATGTTACAGTGAGTGTTAAAGAAAGCAAGAACGAAGACTAAAAGGAGTCATGTGAGACGACTACAAAAGAATTAAAGACCAAGTAGAGTTATGCGAGACTACTGCACAAGAATCAAAGATATTAAAGATTAAAAATCAAAGAACAAAGAACTATTTGTTTTGTCATTAGGGGGGAATATTGTTGGAAATATAATGACAAAACAAAATATTATGTAAATTAGTGTTTAAAATGTAATTTATAGATAAGATATAGTAGTATAGTGAAACTATGAATCATTGCAATGGTTCAGAAATAGAAACACGGTGGCTTAACCACCACCGTTTGAAACATTACAACGGTTGGTTACACCGTTTAGACTAATATATATATAGCTTTTCACTTGTATTCAAAACATATCGATTTATACAAGTTAATATAACCAATTGTTTGATTATTTCGATCCTGCGTGTTTTTATACCTTCACAATAGAAATTAAATTCTAGTTCAAGTAATTTATAAAAATTAGTTCAGGTTTTAGCTCAATCTCTAGTTTTAACGGGATTTTAATGCCGTATTTTATGGCGGGATTTTTCTCTACAAAAGTGTTATGTGGATCCGTATTGTAATTTTTTAGTTGGTAAGCGTAGTTTGGTGCCTCGTATCGTCAAAAGATGAGATGAGGTGGACATAAGAGATTTTCAAGAGGTGTGATTGGTGATAATGATAGAGTGATATCCAAAGAAGGAAGGTTTTGAAGTGGTGAAGGGTTTAAAGGTCTAGGAGGGACATCCAATATGTTCTCAAGCAAAGGGTTCAAAGGTTGAGGAGAGGTTGGTTCATTTAAGGATGGAGGTAAAATTTGAAGTTTTGATTGAAAAGAGATGGATGTATTATCTTGGCTTGAGGAGGTTTTATTTGTAGATGGAGTTTTGGATGGAGCATTTAGGGAGTTGGAGGGAAGAAGTGGTAGGAGGAGAAGGTGTAGTGGTGATTTGCATCACTAGAGATGTGAAAAAATAAGCTGTAAGGAGGGATTATGGTTAGTTTGATTTTCTTGGAAGGGTTTGAAGAAGAAGCATTTGTGGAATTCATGGTAGAGTTTGGTTGAGGAAGATGAAGATGAGAGAAACAAGAAGAGTTCATGATTTAAGGTGGAAGAAGTAGATTCAAGAGGTAAGGCATGGGGTTTGAAGTTTTAGATTCCAAAAAATGTTTATCAAAAAGCAGAAATCAGCTAGGCCTAGATGGGATAGTGGTCAACTGCACAGAAATTCAGGAGGTCACAGTGAAGAAATCTGTGACCTCTGACGATGATCCTATAAATACCCAGTGGTCCCAAATATATTGGGGGCCACCCAGTATTTAAGGGGGCCGTTTTCTGAAGTGAGGGAATTTTTTCAGTTTTTCTGTAAAACCTATACAAAAACATTTTCCTCTTTTTGTACTCAATTCTATTTAATCATGAATCATCTAAGCCATAACAATTCATACAGTAGGACTAAGCATCTCTAAATTCAATTTAGAAATGAAAACAGCAAAATTGACAAGTTCATAACCATGCATAATATATTGAACATAACCAAAGTGTATTAGGGTGCATGCAAGCATAAGTTTAGGATGATAAAATAAAATAATCATCCAAAGCAAGTGATGTTGCCCGTACTAAGTTTCTAGCAAATGGCATAAGATCAAATATCTAAGCATAGTAGATTATTAAATAGTATAGATAAAAATGTCTTAAAGCAATTTTCCTCATTGCTCACTTCTTTATGTTCCTCCACAACCTTCTAATACTTTTTCCGATTGACCTTACTTCGCCATGATGCTCATCTCGTAGTTGTATTTGAAGAGTTATGGTTTCAGATAGAAGGGTTTTTTTAAGCTATGACTTTCGAGGAGGTTTTTGGGCAGGGGACTCTAGAAGACATTGTTTGATGAGGAAAAAAAGTGTTTTGAGAGATAGGGAAGGATTGGAATGAGAAGATTCATCATCATTTTCATGCGTGGAATCATTTAATTGATGAGATAATGATGGATGATTTAGAGTGGAGGATGAGGAGCTAGCATTTAGCTTATGAGGTCTTTTCTTGCTACGATCCGCTCGTGTCTTTTGCTCGTAGTGAGGAGCAAGTAGATGCATGGCTCGATCATGTGAGAGATAACGATCAAAAGATAGCTCAGGAGAGACAGACACTATATGTTTGAATAACCTAGTCAAAAGCATACCATAAGGTAAGACCTCCTTAGGTTTGAATCGTGTCTTTTCCATTCTTTTGAGAATGAAAAATGCTAGGTTATAAGGAGTGGATGTCTCAATGCAATAGAGAATGTGACAAAGACAAGCGAAAGACATGTCCCTATGTCCTCCTTGACAAATGGCGTTTTCCCAAATAATCTCAACCCATGGTTTCATATGAGTTTGAATCTCTCGGGTTAAAATTTCGTTTTCACTAACGACAATGGTTTTCTTGTTTTTAGTACGAGTCTCTTGACTTTGACGTGGATATTGAATAAGAGACTTAATGACTCTTGGAGATGGGGGTTTGATTTTATAAGACCTATATCTTTGGAACACTGACCGGACAAATGGTCATGGGACCACATTTCGGTGTTAGAGGCAGACTTTGAAAGGGATTTTTAGAATTTGACCGAATTCCTCAAGAGTGAGGAAAAAAGACTTATTTTGAATGACAAAATTAACAATGAATTGACCCTCAGGTTTTTTAAGTAAAAGTGAGTTGACAGTAGAACTCAAGAACAAAGCGAGGTATAATTTGTTCGTTAATATCTAACAAACAATCAAACCCGATTGACTCAAACTTAGCTTGAATATGACTCATATTTTCGAAGTTTGGACTTACAACCCTCCCCTCATGAAAGTATCATTTTTCAAGATTAGCCATTATATTTAGTAAGGGTTGATTAAATTCATTTGATATTTGGGGTATGTAGTTCCGTGTCTTTTGATGATCAAGACCGGTAGCTCGAGGTATTGTTACCTAGAAAGATATAAGCAAGATCATATTTTAATCGCTTTTAAATGTATTGATGTTTTGAGTTTGTGCCTAGTGTGTGCCTATATGCAAACAATGTGGAGTAACGATTAACTCGACCTATATATAAGATCTTAGAGTTAACCCAAAACGCTCCCTTATTTGATTTTCTCAACCAAAACAAGTCATAAAAATTCATATGTGAATTATGTATCTTGAAGATTTGTTTTTGAGATCATTTGGCATGTGTTTTGAAAACGTTTTTAGGTTGTTGTGACTATGATAACAACACAATTTTTTGTGTTCCAACATGAGTGATTTTGAAAATATATTAGGATTTTGGTTCAAATTAATTTTCGTTTAATCTTAATAATGTATGCAAATCATATGTCTAGGAAGGCAGAATTAATATAATACATTATATCCTAAGGTTTTACTCTTAAAAATTGCCAAAGTAGAAAGGAAAAATTGAAAATCCCAATTTCAATTTTTGGTGTTCATATGAAACCCTAGACTCATTAAAAGGAAAAAGATGAAATTGTCTTACTATTACTGATCTTTTGTGATATTTGGAATGATTAGAGGTTAAATTGCATAAATTGTCCTAAGTTTGGCCAAATTGCATGTTTCGTCCCAAACGTTACGAAAGTGCAAGGATTGTCCCTGTGGGAAACCTTTGGTGCAAGTATCGTCCCTGCACACCAAAGGTTTGCCCAGAGGTTTCCCCACAGGGACGATACTTGCACCAAAGGCGTTTCCCATAGGACGTATCTTGCACCAAAAGTTGACCACAGGGACGTTCCTTGCATATCCGTTACGTTGGGATGAAACATGCAATTTGGCCAAACTATAAGGACTATTTATGCAATTTACTCGAATGATTATTAGTATTGATTTGATCTTCAATTGAATTTTTAATGGTTGATATTGAGTTTTGGTGGGTTTTGGTTCGAGTTCATCAATGGCAGCAGGTAAAGGGGTGTTTGTTTTTCAGTTTTGAAAATTTTTGGTTAAGTGTCCCATTTTGTGTCTTGCTGATGGCGGTTCCCATATTTACCTGGTGGTCCCAAATATATTGGGGGCCGCCTTCAGGAAATGATTTTGAACTTAATTTTGACAAAGATTTTGCGAAGACGAGTGACGTTTTAATTTGCATTTCGTGAATTAAACATGCTTAAAGTACTTCAGATGAAGCATTTAAGTTGTCACGACACAAAATGGAACACGGACTAGAATTGAGACACGAAGAATAGAAGCGGAGTATATGATTTAGGAATGTTTTCATATATTCCTAAACTAAGACGTAGATAGTTAAACGATTCACGTTTAAGGGGTTTAGTAAGAATATCAGTGATGTTGTCGGCGGACAACACTTTTTCGATTGAGATATGTCCTTTTTGAACATTATCACGAAGAAAGTGGTGACATATTTTGATGTGTTAGGTAAGAGAGTTTTGCATTGGGTTTTTGCTATGGTCAATCACGCCTTTGTTGTCGCACATGATGGGAACATCATTGAGTCATATGTCGTAGTCGATGAGAGCTTGTTTCATCCATAGTGCTTGTTAACATGCCTTTTTGGGGCTTACGTATTCGGCTTCAGTAGTGGATATAGCAAGGGCAGTTTGTTTCTTCGAGAACCAAGATGTCAAACAACATCCCATGAACGTATAAATACCGCTAGTGCTCTTTCGGTCCACATCTATTCTCCCGCATGATAGAGTCGGCATATACTACCCGGTTTCCTATGTCAGTCCCCTTAGGATACCATAATCCTAAGTGCGTAGTGCCTTTAATGTATCGGAAGATACGCTTAACCGCTTCAAGGTGAGAGGTTTTGGGAGCCTCTTGAAAGCGGGCACAAAGGCAGACACTAAACATGATATCGGGCCTACTTGCCGTTAGGTATAATAGACTACCTATCATGCCTCGATACTTGGTACTATCTACCGACTCACACTCTTCATCTTTCGTGAGTTTAGTATCGGAGGACATGGGAGTTTTCATTGGTTTAGAATCTTCTAGACCAAATTTCTTAAGCATTTCTTTAATATACTTAGATTGATTAAAGAATATACCATCTTCCATTTGTTTAATTTGTAATCCAAGGAAGAAGTTAAGTTCACCCATCATGCTCATCTCGAACTCGTCATGCATGATTTTGGCAAATTCATCACACATGTCTTGACAAGTCGAACCGAATATAATGTCATCGACATATATTTGAACAATGATGAGGTTTGAACTTTTCTTCTTAGTAAAAAGAGTGTTATCTACCATTCCCATTTTATATTCATGTTTAATAAGAAAAGCTTTTAATCTATCATACCAAGCTTTGGGTGCTTGTTTAAGACCATATAAAGCTTTCTTTAATTTATAAACATGATCCGGTTTTTCGAAATCAATGAATCCCGGAGGTTGTGCCACGTATACCTCCTCATTGATAAAACCGTTCAGGAATGCACTTTTTACATCCATTTGGAATAATTTAAAATCTAAGGCGCAAGCATAGGCTAATAATATCCTAATAGATTCAAGTCTAGCAACCGGGGCATAAGTTTCATCATAATCGATGCCCTCTTGTTGGTTGTAGCCTTGAGCAACTAACCTTGCCTTATTTCGAGAAACAATACCGTTCTCGTCTAACTTATTCCTAAACACCCACTTAGTTCCTATAATTGTCATATTCTTAGGTTGTGGAACTAACTCCCAAACGTCGTTAGCAATGAATTGATTTAATTCTTCTTGCATGGCGACTATCCAACTTTCATCTCCTAAGGCTTCATTCACATTCTTAGGTTCTATAGTTGATATAAAATAGTAGAAGTTACTTTGGTTCTGGGCTTGTGATCTAAGGGTTCTTTGGTTAAGGTTTCCTATAACATTTTCTAAGGGATGGTTCCTAGATTCCTTAATATTGACTATTTTGTCAATCTCTAATGTTTCATCCTCAACAACATTTTCTAGGTTTTTCTTTTCGATTTTCCTAATAGCTTCTTCTTCATCTAAGTCATCATCCACCAAGGGTAATGTCTTAGAGGGTGGAGGAGTTTCATCAAATGTCACGTTGAGTGATTCTTCAATTTTCCTAGTGTGTTTATTAAGAATGATATAGGCTTTACTATTTTGCGAGTATCCTAAAAAGACACCTTCGTCTAACTTTGGGTCAAACTTGGTAAGGTAGTATTTGGTGTTTAAAATGAATAACTTGCTTCCAAACACTCTAAAATAGTCAAGAGTAGGTTTCCTACCTCTCAAGATTTCATAAGGTGTTTTTCCTAGGATGACTCTAATTAGGATTCGGTTGAGAATGTATGTTGAAGTATCTACGACGTTACACCAAAACTTTTGTGGTGACGATTACCCGTTCAACATGGCTCTACTCATTTCCTGAAGTGTCCTATTTTTCCTTTCAACCACGCCATTTGATTGAGGAGTGCGTGGAGCCGAGAAGTTATGAGTAATACCATTGGCATTACAAAACTCTCCAAATTGCACTTCATTATCAAATTCTCTACCGTGGTCGGTTCTTATTGACACTATTGTACATCCTAATTGGTTTTGGATTTTCTTACTAAATATTTCGAATTGATCGAAAGCTTCGGTTTTATCCTTAAGAAATCTAGTCCAAGTGTACCTAGAGTAGTCATCTACTATGACTAAGGTGTAGTGGTTTCCTCCGTAACTCCGTACGACGGATGGACCAAAAAGATCCATGTGGAGAAGTTCTAAGCATCTAGTCGTTGAGACTATGTTCTTAGCTTTGTGACTAACGTGAGCTTGTTTTCCAATTTTGCAAGCATCATAAAAATGTTGATCAAACTTAAGCTTAGGTAAGTTTCTAACTAATTCCTTAGAAGCTAACGATTGAATGAGACGCATATTAGCATGACCTAATCTCCTATGCCACAATGTGGAGTTTTCATCAATCGTTGCAAGACATATTTTGTCTTTTGGCTTATTTCCTAATTTCATCACATACAAGCCTTTCTTCCTAATACCTCTACCTATGACTTTACCGTCCTTAGTGATTTCACTATCATGTTCAGAAAAAGTTACTCTACACTTATTATCACATATTTGTCCTATACTTAGCAAGTTAAATCCTAAATTATCAACATGTTCTACATTATCTATTTTGAGAGAATTATTAGAAATCGTACCTTTACCAATGATGTTACAGCAAAGATTACTACGAAAAATGACGTTACCTTCATTGTATGCCTTGTAAGTGGAAAAGAGCTTTCGGTTGCCCGTCATGTGTTTGGAGCATCCACTATCCTTGATCCATTCGTCGGGCTCCAAGTCGACTCTAAGGCATATCTATTTATATAAGACAGTAACTCAAACATTTAGTCCCCAATATCTCATGGTTCCAAAGTTGCTAGTGCCAAACATCCCTTGCATTTGATGCAATTGGTTAGGATGTGAGAACAGAAGACACATTTCCCATGGTATGTAACTTTGATGTGGAAAGTTGTTCCAACTTATAGGAAATCTGTTAGGTCTGAATTTCAGGATCAATAAGCAATATAGTGATAATCTAGAGAGAGAAAGTAGAGAGAGAAAGAGGGAGGAGGATTATGAAAAACACACTTAGAAACACATAGAAGACACACCTCACAAATGAGGTGGTGGAGGGGTATTTATACCCTTTTACAATGAATGACCATGGAGCCCTTGTCTTCTAGACATTTACAATTTAGCCCCTTTGACTTATAGTCTTTGACTATTTACCATCTACCTAACCTATTACACAATAATATTTCATTATTTATTACAAGACATTTATCTCAATAAGATCGTCACTTTTATCAATCCTAACAATCTTCCCCCAAGGGACGATCATTGAGATCTCTCTTTGATTGCATTAATGATCATCATTTCCTTATTCGTAACAATCTCCCCCTAAAGGATGATCATCTCTCTTGTGACTTTGATCTTTGAACTTTCATTGAGATCTCTCTTGTGACTTTGATCTTTGAACTTTAACGCTTGTTTGTCTTGAGTCTTGTTATGTAATAGTGGTCTTGTTCCAATCATGCTCTTGTGATCTTGATCTTTATCTTTTCATTTTCTTTTTTCCTTTGCCTTTGAGATCTTTTCACATCATCATTCTTTACCGCGAATCCATCTTGATTTGACTTTTAAAGCTTCTAACCAACATACTCATACTTTCTTTACAGCTTACAATCTTCCTCATGTAGAACTTTTGTCTTGATCAACAACTTGATGATTTGAGGAAGTTCTTTAATTTATCAGAGTTGCGGAAGTGTATCTTTGAACTTTGAGTATGAGATATGAAGGTATGAATATGACGGTGTTCTTTCTTCTTAAAGGTAGAGATGTTGTTGATGTTGTTGTTCATAAATGTATCTCCTCGGTTGACTTCCCCCAGTTCGTACTACATGACTACAAGCAATTCAACTGCTTCCCCCTAAACATACAAACATTCATAACACATACTTCACACAGACAACTCATAGAAGAATGAAACTATAACCTCCAAGTCAATTAAGTCCCAAATGTTGTATACACCAAAGTCAATTAAGTCTCGGATGTACACATTTCTTCCCCCCAGTTGTTGCACTATGTTGTATACACCAAAGTCAATTAAGTCCCGGATGTACACATTTCTTCCCCTCAGTTGTTGCACTATGTTGTATACACCAAAGTCAATTAAGTCCCAGATGTACACATTTCTTCCCCCCAGTCAATTAAGTCCCGGATGTACACATTTCTTCCCCCTAATTGTTACGCTCTATCGAAATATTCAGCTAGAACACTTCTCTTCCCCCTGATTATATTTGATGACCATCAAACATAATCATAATCTTGTTACGCCT
>BQNB010134052.1:0-18371 GCA_026074375.1 Tanacetum coccineum | reverse complement strand
ATTGTCATGGATGATCACCAGCGATCAGATGGGATCCCTGTTACACGATTTACCCTTCAGTCAATCTATGCTCAAAGTGAAGATGAAAAACTTCAGTTTGAGTACGAATCAGGGAACATAAATATTCTGGTAAGATGTTAACATATGTTTCAGGTCAAATATTCAGCCATCAATGTAGCATGTTTCTTATGGTAGTTATATCTTATATTTGATAAGTTAAAGAAAATTTATATTCAAGTATTGAGCCACAAGCCTTACAATACGGATTTTCTTGTCTAATGTTTTAGGGTCTGCAGTTTTTCATTTGGTACTGCACACAATGTAAGTTAGAGGTTTTGTGGCTGGCTTTGTTAGTAACGTAGTATCATTCATGGTCATATTTATCAAGTCAAGTGTTCGGTGGGCATGGGTATGAACGGGTTGATATGTTTGGCTGGTCATTTGTACCAAGATTAGTCTTCAAAATGTTTTTAGATCATAAGCACTTTTATGAATTAACATTCTAGTAGTGATGATAAATAGTCTATACAATAAACATATATGGAGAAAATCAATAAGAAGTAAAAAAATGACAAGATATTCGTTAATAGTTTGTCTACTTCGATGCATTAAACTATAGAACATGACGACGGAAACCCGGAAACAGTTGTACTTGTGGGTTTCAAGTTTAGATAATTTAGTTTCCACTTTTGACATGTTGTTCTTTTTTATTATAACAGGTTGTTATCTATGTTATTTGGTGTTATGTAAATCTGTTGGGATTTAAAAGGGCCAGTTAAACACATTATCTGGATAATATAATAATGATAATAGTTAGGCTCAATAGAGGGGGTTGAGCACCCCCAAGCTACCCCTCTCCTTCAGCCACTTTGTATGAGATAAGATTTTAGTCCTTATGCCCTTGGTTTCTTTTTTCTTTTTTGGAATTTAGGTTCTTGGTTGTATTATCGTATTGTTGTTATTCTAATGGAGTAATGTGCAACTGGATGTAACAGGAGATATGAATTCTAAGAAAGAAAAAACGATGAATTTGAAGAAAAAAGGAAATGAGAAGGTGGGCGTGAAAGGCACAAAGAGCAGCAGGACAAAGTATGGCTATGCGAAAAACACCTCGATGATTTAAGGGGGGTGGTGGATGTAGGAGTCTTGCTCAGAATAATCCTCCCTGAAGCTGAGCGGGTTCCCAACATCAATCGTGAAACCGGTCCCTTTGGCATTAGTCTTTAGTTGTGTTAGAAAAATTGGGTTATTAGTAGGTCGAAAACAATTTCGCTGTGTAACGTCCGATTATACATTGCATCCTATATGTTGTATGGACCTAGTTACGTATCATGTCCATTTGGTTTCCGGGGTGGGGGGGGGGGGAGTTGGTTGTAGGAGGTGTTGATTGATTTAGAGGTTGGCGAGATGTGGTAGAAAGGCTGTGGGTAGCTTGGTGAGGTGGCGCAGTTGGTAGGGGTTGTGGGGGAGTACTGATTTAGAGAGAGGGAGGTGAGTCTAAAACACTAAGAGGGGGTCAGATATCTTCTTAAATCGGATTCCTTTACCTAGACGGCGTGTTATTAAATTTCTGTGAACTATGACGCTAGTGGTAAATCATGTGGCTAAAGTCTACCTTTTACGTGGCTTCGCAAGATACGCACGATGTGAGCACATTGGGTTTAGTCGGCACTATGAGGTGTTAATAGGGATTATGCGCGGCGATCTGAGGCGATCGTGATAGGTTGAAGAGCACTCAAAGATACTCTTCTGGCCACGAGTGCTGTTAATTCAAGGTGTGGAATGGGATGAGTGTATGATGGTGTGGGGAAAGGGACCGGGTGGGGTGGGTGAGGGAATAACAGTAAGGGGAGGAGGATTGGAGAGGGAAGAAGTGTAGGGTGAGGGGGGTGGAGGGAGGGGGCGGGAGCGAAATGTGAGAGCAAACATTGGTTAGAAAGTATTCGTGAGAAAGGTCGAATGGGAAATAAAATATGAGATCTGAGGCAAAATTGTTATGGGGTAAAAGTGAGAGATGTGTGGGAGCAAAGGCGATTTGGTTGCGAGGAAGGTGAGGAAGCAAGTAACTGGGGAAGAGTCGGGTGTGCCAAAAAACGTGGTAATAATATTGAAATAAAGGTTGCTAGAAAATGTGGGAAATCTTGGGAAATCAAACCCACCGGAGATTAATCCACGTAATATCCGTGGGAAATAGTCAACGTTCCGTGAGAAAGTCAGTGGGAAAATATTTACCCACGAGGGTTTTTGCATCGGAATAATTCCGTGAGAAATCCGTGGATAAGGGCCCTTACCCACGAGATTTCCCACGGATTTTACCGTGGGAAAAACCAGTTTGTGTAGTAGTGCTGGAAAGCACACATGACAGGCTTATGCGCATCACTTCGATTGATCGCTAACTAAAGTACCATGTACACGAGTTTGAGAGATCTTTTGTGTCATTTTTAAACCTTCTTGACAAGAGTTATGTAGTCTTGGTTAATTTATTCTTAATAAAAGGAAAGTAAACAACTACTAAGACTGCTAAGAGGTGTTTTTTTTCTTAGTTAGGAAAAAATGTGAGCCCAACATCTTAATTGGGGAAAACACTAAAGTTTTCCTCTCCCTAATAAAAGCTAATTAAAAACCACTTAATTTGATAAACATTCTTTTCTTTAAAGTCATCTTCAAAACCACAACTGGGTGATACTATTAATACAAAACCACAATTGGGTGATGCTATTAATACTCCGCGCATCACTTATTTTGTAGTTTTTGTTCTACTTTTTTTCGACAGTTTTAACCAATTTAAAAATAAGACAATTTTTTTATCGTTTCTGCTTAATTTTTTTTATATAACTTTATTTTATATATTTCTTTTTTTCACAATTTTATAAAAAAAAATCAATAACCAACCCTATTAAAAATATATATTAAGATAAAAAACACAAACTAACAAGACAATAATTTTTTTAAGGCACAAATAACCCGTGTCATTAAAAATGTATTGCCACATATTTGTCAAAACATTCACAAATCATGAAATGTCATGAAAAAAACAAATATTTGCTAAAAAATGAAAATATCAAGGAAAACTTCATTTCTAGATTTTTATAAACCATAAAAAAAATTAACTATGAAAAAACTTAATTTCCAGAACAAATGTAAAAAAAATAAAAAGTATCTCAGAGTTACTTTCCCCATAATTATCTTCATTTTAAGAAATCAAAGTGCAAGGATAACAAAGTTTGTTATATATCTTCATTAATAGATGCTTAAAAAATCAAATTATTTAAAAAGAAAATTATATGGATCTCAGGAAGAATATTTTATCATCAGATCCTTTTATTAAAAGGATTTAACAGATAGATAACGCAGTTTCTTTTAATACATCATTGATCCATTTATTTATTTTTTATAAAAAGTTATATAAAAAAAAGTTAGGTTAAAATATTACATAGTGATAAGAAAATATTGTACTGTTATAATTTCTGCACTTTATGTTTTAATTATTTTATGTGTTTTATGTTCTAATTTAACATAAACAGGATCAGGACGCTGGCGGCTGTGATGTCGTAACTATGATTTCTGCACGTGGTGATGCTAGCAAGAATTGCAATTACGACAGCACAACCAGCAGCAACCCAAATCGTGTTAGAATTAAAAACTAGAACATAAAAAAAAATCGGTGAATGGATTTAATGGTTGCATAGAGATGTTGTTGTTATATATATATAGCGGCAGTAAGTGAACATGATGGTGCTTCTAACCTTATGGTTTAGATTTAATGGTCCTTTATGGGCTTTTCTTAGTGGGCCAATCAAATTCTAGGCTTATGAAGTTGACTGGTTATAGGTTAGTCATATATTTGAACTAGGTGAGCAGAAAAATCGAAACCGAATCGAACCAAAAACAATTGAACCGAATTAATAACCGAATCAAATTTGCCAAAACTGAAACGAATCGAATTACAAATTAGGTTTTCTTGTTGGATATGAGTTTGGCAGTTTGAACCTAAAAAACCGAAATTATTAAATTGTGTAATTCTAGTTATAAAAAAACTTTTTATGCTTAAAATATTTTTTTTATAAATATCAATGTAATTTTTTTAATAAATTGTGTAATTCGGGTTATTCGGATCGACCCGAAAATCGAACCGAATTCAAATTCAGTTTTCGGTTCGGCTCGGTTGAATTCTAGTTCGGTTTAGTTTTCGGGTTGACCCAAAAAAAACTTTTAACCGAACAACCTGATAACGAACCGAGCAACACCCCTAATTTGAAGCTTCTTATGCTAAGAGAGCTCGGTGAGCACTCGCCATCGATCCATCACCCAATGGCGCCTAAACCCTTACCATGCAGCTCGTCATTCGCACACGTTATTCGTCGGATCACCATCCTACCCACATGCATTATTTGGTTTGTTTTTTCTTTGAGTGAGTGGGTATTTTTGGTGAGGTTTTTTTGGGACCTATAACATGTTATTGATATTTTTATTGTGGAAGAGGTTTTAGTTATTGGTGTGTTATTGGGAGGGGGATGAGGTGGCAGACGAATAACACGTTATTCGTCGTTAGCTCACCTAGCTCTCTAAGTGTAACAGTGACCACGTCATCAATGTTTTTTCTCTGCAATCTTTTTTTGACTAATTTAGTGTAATGAGACAATCGCGATCATCGTTCAATTATATCTCACTTATACAAATTAAATCACTCATACAACTCACTTTTAGGCCCACGCAAACTTTTCGACGACTGGATCTTAAAGTTGACCGACTTCTTCATTTTGTGCCTCGAATACGCGTCTACAGAGGCCGCCGTAACAACAAGAACGCGACTTGGGTAGTGCCACACGAGCAAAGGGACGCGTCGGTCTTTTGGTTCTACCGAGGCTTAGTAGTGCTCAACTCGAGTTGATTGCTAAAAATAAGGTTAATTTCGTTTTTATTATGGCCGTTGTAACATAGCATAGCATGATTTTTAATATGGTTTTAATGAGTTGTCGTAGGCCTAAAATGAGTTGTAATTAATTTTAGACATACAACAACCCCCATTTAACTTGAAAATGACAAGTTGAGTGCAAGGGTTATAAGAGCTAAAGTCATTTGAGCTGCTCGGAATTGATCCTTCAAAAGCTCGAAACAAGAGCTCGCATCGGCACAGGCACATTAACTTCCTATTTGAAGGCCACTGCACCCTTGTCGATCGCCTATAAATCAACAGAAATACATAAATAGCTGACATTTAAAACGACTACAAAAGAAATGAAACAATATTTCATCACCAAAAAGTTTGTCGTCACGATAAGACGCGACTGAGCGCGCATATCGTATCCGAAGGTATTTCCACAACGTGTCAACAATCTGCAAAGCATACAACCGTCTAACTGGCGAGTAGTAATACCTGCTTGATTATGCAACTCGTTTTGAACCATCAACGTCTCATCAAGTTTTGCAAGCTCGTTACCATTACCAGTGAAATATCCCTTGAGTCCCGCGACCACTTATAGTAAATCTAGGTACCAACCTCCGCTTCGTTTTCATTAAAGACTATGAGTGCTTAACGTAATACAAACTATGGGCCTTATCTAACAACCTGCTACTATGACTTTCGCAAACACGGTACGACAACTAAACCATAAGCCACCTACTTAAACACGATGAATGCCCAACGCGACATACGTCCTCTAACAACCTACTACCACGATAGTCGCGAATATGATACGACAACTAAATCGTACACCACCTAGTTTTCTAAAGACTACGAATACACTATAAGATTTGTAGCACACGCTACCCTTATATTTAAACCAAGATAATCTACAGCAGTCGTATATAGCACACAACACACCACTAAGCACAATTTAAAAGCTACTAATCAACAATGAGCAAACAAAGAGCAAAAACATACCGTAAATGGCAGCAAGTATAAGCAACAATAAAAAATGCAAACACATATAGCAACAAACATGTAAAACATGTTAGTAACGCAGGGAGAATACAAAACATGATACCAATGTAGATAACGAAGCTAATTTTACGTAAAAAAACACATGCAACAGCTTAATTACGCAACAACTGAATTACAAAAACCAATTAGTTATCAAGGTTTATGTTTGTTGCTAGTTTTGTATATAAGTCTTTTCCTAAGTAAACAACACTTTGACTACAGTTCCATGATGAGATCGATTATCTAGAACACATCTGACATGACTATTTTCCTTGCGTGTCAAAAAACTTTTGACAACTCAACAAAAGGTTTTATAACTTACGAAACATGTTTTTTTTAACGGCAATTGTGGCTACATGGCCCCTAGCCCAGAAGGCGTAGCGAGCCCACATAACCAGGTTGGGTCCAGCCCAGAAGGCAATGGCACCCCTTCCCTTTACGTACACGAGGAAACCCCCTATCTCCCTAACAAGACTCGAACTTGAGACCTGCCTAGGAGGTAAAACTCCAAACATTAGACCAAAGGCCCGTTACTTATGAACCATGTGATTAACCAAAAAGACCAAACAGGTGTGGTTTTTTCCTATTCACATTATCCGGAATGGCGAACCTGTTTTACTCATATCTACGTGGCCTGATGGTAATCTATAGATGACCATCTAACGTCTACAGACGACCATCTAACATACATGTATCTTAAACGATAAATAACTCGCATTACACTACTTAACAATCTTGGAGAAAAGACAAAATATAGTTAACTTGATTTGTGCAATGGGTAACAGCAAATAAAAGTCTCTGCTGCTAAATGTAGAGATTATAACAATAATAAATAACGTTTTATATAAAGTACTTCGTATAACCATTTAAACTCCAAATCAAGAAAATTGACACAAATATCAGCTTCTTGGTATCATCTTTCGGAACTTCATTAGCCTCAAGATAATTTACAAAGGAAACTTGTCTTGTAATATTACCGAAAAAACAACTCTTGAAACAACTATAACAAATTATACCTCCTTATAAACTTGTGGCGGCTTATCCGCAACACGGCTAGACCGTGTGACAGTCGACAAACCCACCGGCTTCCGTGGCCCCCTATTTGTCATACCCCGTCTAAGGCGGAAACACGAGGCGTGACGGAGGGATTGATCGTCATAACACATGGTACAATATAGAGAAAACTAAATGCTTTCTAAATAAAAAATGCTACGACGTCCTCCGACAACAAGTAGATACTTATGCATTACACCAAGCCTCTTGACTATACCAGAAACTAACCCCTGTATCTAGGTCTTGGTTCAAATGCATGTAGCCTACTACAGCATGTACACAAGGGACACCAATTAATTCCCACATTCTACAAGAACATACCTTATGCTGCAAGTTTACACCATAACTCTCATCTCTATTTCTAACTTCCAACTCTTGGAAACCACTAGGAAAGACAAACCAGTGCCTTTGTAATGGGTTGATGCAAACTGATATCAATAAAAATAGTTAAGTACATAAATTTAGGTTGAAATAAGAAGCAAAATGATGCATACCTTTGTTTCTCCTTTAGTACTTCAAGTCGTTTCCTTATACTTGGTGTGATGTTGTCTTCCAAGTTTACTGCTATTTTGTTCATAACAAATAATCTTTGCATAATGTATAGTCTAATCTCCTCCAGTATAGTAATGATAGGCTTACTCCTTGGACTCAATATTACTTTGTTAAAACTTTCACTTATTCCATTCTCAAAAGTTGCACATCTCCTATCCATTGTATTGGGATCTCTTTGTACAAGATAATCATAAGCTAAAGGGTCTAACAGATTGATTTGCTCCATGTGTTCTTGAAACTATTCTATTGTACTGCATGTTTCATATCAAAACAATTTTTGAAATTGAACTCCACTAAACTTCTTTTTGAAATTAGCATAGATATGCCTAGTGCATTTTCTATGCTCAGCTTGTGGTAACAGCTCAGACACAGCATCAAGTAAACCCTGATTCAGATATGTAAATGATTAGAGAGAGGAATAACAATGAAAAATAAAATGAGCAAACTGATTTAAGTATATAAATATTACCTTATGAGAATCTAATATGATAGTAATGCTTGTACCATCATTTAAAGCAAGATCATCTTGTAGAAGTGCCAAAAACCAACTCCAATTCTTTGCATTTTCAACTCTTACTACAACCCATGCAATTGGATACATTTGGTTGTTTGCATCCCTTCCCATGGCTGTGAGTAATTCACCCCTACAGGTATGCTTCAAAAAACACCCATCTAAACCTATCACCTTCCTACACCCTGCTAACCAGCCGTCTTTTACACCTTTAAAACAAATGTACATTCTTTTGAAGTATGGACTTCCATCAGATTCAAACGCATCCAACCTACATGTAGACCCAGGGTTTGAGCCCAAAATAGCTTGCATGTAGTCATAAAGTCTACTGTAATGCTCAATTAGGCCACCTTCATGATCATATAATGCCCTCTGCTTTGCTCTCTTACACTGTCCTAAACTAACATCAATCAGATACTTTACTCTTATGTCATCTTTCATTTTTCTATAAGGAATAAATGGATCACCTATGATTTCTTTTCCATACTGGGCTGCAATCCACTTGAAATTGACAAGTGAGCCTAAGTTATAATTTCTACAACATTTATGTTCAGAAATGAGGGACATAATCTGAAATGAATGCTCATTACCCATCCATGATGCATATAACCTAAATGGACAAGCAATAAACTTTTGCTGAGAAATCATTTTTTTTTGTCCATTTTGGTCACTGACACTCTTGACTTGTACCCTCACCAGAATCATTCCCAACATGTTCCTTCTTTACTTTCTTAACCTTCCTGACCTTGCTTTTCTTAACTTGTTTACTACTACCCTCCCCATTTCCTACACCAGACCTATCTTTGTTTGGCATTACCCTGTTTTTGTTACCCTTTTTACCTGCACATCTGCCTTCTGCATCATTCCTTCCACAATAAATCAATACACTTCTCCAATCATTCTTCATATAGAGCTGATAACCATAGGCTACACCATAGTTAGTCAGAGCTAACTTTAACTGATGAGCACTTTCATATCGCATTCCTAAAACTGGCTCCATCTTATCCCAAGGAATATTTGGGTCAAAGGCTGGATAAACCACACCCTTTTTAACCTTATGCAAAGGATCTATCTGTTTATTATCTTGATCTTCTTCTATATCATCAATATCAGGGACTTTTTGTTGCCTTGAACCTCTAAATAAAGCCCTAGTACTACAAAACTTATTTAGGAAAGGATCAGAGGTAGTAATATCCTTAATGACTACACAATCATGAGCCTCGGTCTGAAAGTCAACACCATCTATTTGTTCTTCAGCATCATCACTAGAATAACAATCACTATCCTCTATATTTTGTTCCATCTAAGTTAATGAGGCCCATTACATCATAATCATAGTGTTCTACAAACAAATCAATCATATTACCATTATCATAACCATCATTCAGCATGTCCTCAACATCTTTATCATACTTCAACTCTTTTATACCTAAGGCCAATGTGGTACCAGTTTTGCAATAATACAACCTTTTTACGCTATGGCAATTCCCAGGCATCAACTTATTTATAATTTCAACAAGAATATTAAAGGACATACCATCGAAATTGATATCATTTATTTCCCTTGAAGTACCCTCCGCATAACTCAAAGGGTTTGTAATGAAAATACCATCATACTTCAAATAAATGGTAAAAACAACCTTCTTTGATTTCTTCTTATTTGGTTGACCTGTACATTAGGGTTTCAAAAATAATTAGGGTTTATCGAGGATTAATTAAACAACCATTATAAATATAAAAGTAAAACATATAATCATACCTTTAGACATGATTGGGAAAGTAACGATATCACTGGATAATCATAAAACAACTTGGATTAGATTTAATTTTTAGGGTTTGTAAGATTGGGGTTTTTAGAGAGAGAGTATGATTTGGGGATTTTATGAATGTCGGGGTGGGTGAGATAATATATTAGTGGAAGTCCAGGTTGGAATAAAAAGAAAAAAAACCACGTCAGATAATTAGCTAGGGTGGAAAGTAAAAAAAAGAAAAATTACGCGTGGATATTAAAAAATAATGTGTTTCAAGTCGGTTATAAATTTGAAAGTACATGGGTTTCGGTGTTAATAAAAAAATAAAAGGTTCAAGTCGGCAAATTTCGAAAAGTACGTAGGTAATTTATGGCGATTACCCTAAGTTCAACTATACTAGTTTCATATACATATTACTAGCTTCATAATATTACTTGCCTAGTTCTAAATGGATGTCAATCACAGGGCCGTCCCTGGCTATGGGTGGTACGAGCGACGGCCTAGGGCAGCACATAAAAAAGAGGCTTTAAATTTTTGATGTTGTGAATTGATTTTTTTATGATGAAGCTTGTGTTATGATGATAAAACGATGTCTAGTAGAATATAAAAGAAATAAATTGAAAAAGAAGCAATATTTCGAAAATATTTATGTTCATCGGAAAAATATACAGTCGTCTAAAAAAGTAGGGGGTGAAGAAGGAGATGAGAGAGACAAAAAAACATTAAAAGATTAAAGTGAAGCGATGACTGACGTGTTATGTTTTTCCAATAGTATTTACTAGTACTATTTTGATGAAATAGTAACTTTATCTAGTTTATTTTTAAATTTGTTTCTACATTATTTCATTACATTTCAACTAGTCTATTTAAATTAGGGTAAATCGCATAAAAAATATCCATCTTAAATCCAATTTTAATTAATTGTATTAGTTTTTTTTTTCTCAATTTAAGGTATCGATTTTTTTTTTTTTTTTTGCAATGTTAGGGAATTAACAGGTTTGCAAGTTAAATTTTTAACGACCGTTTATCTTTTTATTGCATCGTTAGTCCTTTATATTTTCTACTTATTTTTTTATTACCTACATGTTTTTATTTTCTACTTATTTATAAAACTTATACACGTTTTTGTACACACATTTTTTACACGTTTTTATACACATATTTTTATACCCGTTTCTATACACACATTTTTATGCACGTTTTTATACACACATTTTTATACACGTTTTTATACACACATTTTTACACGTTTTTATACACACATTTTTATATACGTTTTTATACACACATTTTTATACACGTTTTATACACATTTTTATACACACGTTTTTTACACGTTTTTATACACACATTTTTATACACGTTTTCATACATACATTTTTATACACGTTTTTATACACGTTTTTATACACGTTTTTATACACATTTTTATACACGTTTTTATACACACATTTTTATACACGTTTTTATACACACATTTTTACACGTTTTTATACACACATTTTTATATACGTTTTTATACACACATTTTTATACGCATTTTTATACACACATTTTTATACACGTTTTTATACACACATTTTTATACACGTTTTCATATATACATTTTTATACACGTTTTTATACACATTTTTATACACGTTTTTATACATATTTTTATACACGTTTTTATACACACATATTTATGCCCGTTTTTATACACATTTTTTACACGTTTTTATACACACATTTTTATACACGTTTTTATACACATTTTTTACACGTTTTTATACACATTTTTTATATTTTTTATACACACATTTTTATACACGTTTTTATACATGTTTTTTTACACACGTTTTTATACATATTTTATACACGTTTTTATACACACATTTTTATACACGTTCATGCAAGTTTAATACCGTGCGGTCTAAGTAAAGCCTCGAGCTTGATTTAACTGCTAAAGCTCGGGCTCAAAAGTTGGGCTCGTTCTCTAAAACTCAAACTCAAAACCCATTAAACTTGGACCAAGCCTACATCTTAGACCCATGATCTATAAATGTCATATAGGCTCAAGTCCATCGACTCCTTTCGTACTTTGTATGATTTTTCTGTTCCTTTTCGTTCTTTGTTTGTTGGATCGTTTTTGCGTGTATATCGTCTGCTAGTTTCTTTCTAGCATTTTTTAATAAAATTCTATTTGCCGTTCAAAAAAAAAGCTGAGCTCAACCTTTGACATGCTCGGATTCAGTGCGGCTTGTAATATGTTTAATGTTTACATGTTTTTTGAATGCTAAAAACCTCATTGTGCCGAATTAGTCGTGTGACTCATTCGGTGAGGATTAAGCATATGGACTTAACCCAATATGGAAATGTGACAAGTGTTGTGATCGAGGACATAGTCTTATCGAAGTCAATTGATATAAAAACGGGGTTAGCTAAGCGTTTAGATTCGTCTGTATCTTTGATCCAATAGAAGCAAAGAAACATTACATGCTTAGGGTGATCAATTCGGTTGTATATGTTTTATCTTTCTCATGTCTGCCCAAAACTTGATGTTGGTTTCGTTGAATTCGCTTAAGGTACTTACATCATGGAGTGTTATTGAACCTATGCATTGCTATGAATAAGAAAGAATATATACACATACATGACAAGGGGTGAACCAGAAAACAAAATCACCATGTGCATTTACGAAAAATCAAACAAGACTACATGCACAACTTTTTGGGACCGTGACCTCTACATGTATGCCAGTGTATGTACGCAGATGTTAGGCAAAACTGATTGTGTGCAACGGTATGCGTTGCATAAATGTGTGCAGGTGCATATATGCACATGTTAGACAAGTAATTATCAATCACGTAATTGACCTTTACATGTATCACGAAAAACGCCATTATGAGTTCACGAACATCAAACATGGGTCATCGGGGTCTTTGGTTGGCTCGCATTGAAGCATCCATTTTTAGTTTTTTACCAAAAGAAATTTAAATATATGTCAATTTGTCATGGGACACAATGCTTACATTCCGTAAACAAAAACGTGTAGCCTCGTTTCTAAAACACAGACAAAAAGACAATTAAGAATCAGCATATTCCGTACAATTCGGTACAAATATGTTTACTCTTTACACTATCAGTACGCTTGAGCAAAGTTAAGATTCTTTAAGGACTCTAGCGGTATCATATAAACCAATAGCGATATAGCATCATATTGGCCCATTTCGACCAACCCATTACATAACGTATATTTACCCAAATTGAGCCTTGTTTGACCAACGTGTCCAGGTCTAAATAGAAAGATTTTAATCAATAGTAAAATGGGTTTAAGAAAGCCCAATTTTCCTTTCCCTCTAAGGTAGAGAAAGCAATGTTCAGAATCCAGATATCACACAAGAAAAATGCATCAGCGAAAAACGATACAACTTTCATACAGTGTACTGAGAATGAAAATGTCGCCACTACAGATCATTGTCCAAATTTGAAAGTTGGTTATTTATATCAGTCATATACTAATGCATTTAACGGAATATGAACATACACAGCAACTGTTATACGAATTTGATAATTAAGCTATGCATTTGAATATGTCTTTATTAAACGCACCCATATGACAAAATATAAAGAGAACCTTGCACACAATACTAATGCGGACAACATAATTAAAAGGCAAAATAACGCGTAATAATATACTATATTATATGACCGAGTATTACTTGCATTCCAGATGACCTATGCGGATTCTCTTCCTCTCTTCATCTTGTTAAATCTTAGCACCACTGCGACGTATATCTTGTCCACGGTTTCCTCAGCAAACATGAAAAGCTTATGTCTCCAATGTTTCTTGAACAACAAAACTCCAATAACACCCCAAAACCCTGCTGCAAAACCACACATTATGTCCATATAGAACCATATCTTGTTTGATTTATGATTAGCTGCCTTGCTGTTTTTGTGCATCGTTGTTTGGTCTTCGTTATTGGAGCAATTCTTTGGTAATGGAGCGCCACACAGGTCTCTATTCCCAACATATATTGATGGATCCATAAAGGTCTGCAATTGACTTCCTGTTGGAATTTGTCCGGACAAGTTGTTGTGTGACAAATTTAAATGGCTCAAAAAGTTCAAAGCTCCAATGCTTGAAGGGATCGGACCGGTCAACTGGTTTCCTGAGAAATCAAGAGAAATTAACGCCTTCATTTTTCCAATGCTGTCTGGAATGCCACCGTTGAGATGATTATTAGACAAATTGAGACCCACCAATGCAGACAGTGACATAAGCTTGACAGGTATTTCTCCGACAAGTTTGTTGCTTGAAAGATCCATGTTTATGACATATTTGAATGTTTTTGTATATTCAAGAGAGACACCTTTCATCACCTGATTCAGACTTTCTTCAGATGATATATAATCAAAATAGCTACCGGTAATCATAACATCCAACCTTCCTAGACAATGAGGGATGGGACCCATTAAGTTGTTGTGTGCCACATCCAAGATTTGAAGATATGAATTATTGCACAAAGATCGAGAAATACTTCCAGTGAAGTTATTCTTGTGTAGCCTGAAAAACTATCAATTTGATATGTTTTCTCCAATCCATTCGGGGTACGTTCCAGAAAAACCCGTTATCACCCAAATCTAAGATCTGCAATTCTCGTAAATTTCCCAGTTCTTGAGGAAGCTCACCAGTGAAATGATTGTCATTCAAATTTAGCCAACGTAATGTTGATGATTGAGGTAGTATAGAACTTGGAACGACACCAGATAATTGATTTGAGCTAAATTGCATGGTATACAAGTTTCTCATATTCCCAAGACAGTTAGGAAGCTTCCCACTTAACCTATTTCTAGCAAGATTAAGATATTCCAAATCTATCCTTCTACACAATGAAATAGGAATCGACTCATTGAAAAGGTTATCTTGCAGAAATAGTTCTGACTGCTTTGATACATCAACAGATCCTTCATTAGGAAGGTTTGTTAAAGGTCCGCTGAGTTTATTGTGAGAGAGATCTAACAAATTAACGATGGGCATCTTCCGCAACCATGTCGGCAAAGGTCCTGTAATGCTAGCATTAGACAAACTTAAAACTTCAAGTTTCTTTTGTGTTCGGAGCCACTCTGGAAATCCATTTATAATCTTGCTGGAACTGAGATCAGCATTCATCAATTGGAATGGAGGTTTCCACTCACGCGAAACATTGAATGTCAGCTTACTGTTAGAATAGGTCGACAAGTACTTCAACATCGAAAGCTTTGCTAAGTGGGCTTCACTAATTACACCTTCCAAAGAATTTTTAGAAATTGAAAGATATTTGAGTTTGATGAGTTGCCCAATAGAAACTGGAACACTTCCATTTAACGAATTTGAAGACACCCGAAACAGCTGTAATGAAACAAGTCTTCCTAGAGATGTTGGGACGTGACCAGTTAACTGATTGTAACTAAGATCCAAATACGTTAAAGCAGTTAAACTTCCAAAGGATTCTGGGATTGGACCTGTTAGCTGGTTACGAGAAAGATCCAACTCTTCCAATAATCTTAATCTTCCTAGAGATTCAGGGATTGGACCTGTTAGTCCGTTGGACGATAAATGTAAGCTTCTTAAATGGAACATTTTCCAAGGAGTCTGCAGGAAATGCATTTAAGCTATATCTATGTGCAAGCTCTCGAAAGAGTACTTGGGAGCAGTGCTGATTATATTTTTGGTGAGTAAATCAATTTATTTTCAAAGTGATTGTTCGACACTCTCAGTTCTTTCAAGTGACATTGTCTCCAGATTCCAACATCCTCAATTTGCGTAAAATTGTTCCCAGAAAGATGGAGCATTCGAAGGTTAAGCATGATAGGAACCGATGAATTCAAATGTGTATTTGGAAAGGTCTAGGGATAACAGAGAACTCATGTTTATTAAAACAGATGGAAATCTGCCTTTAATTAGGTTCTGGCTAAGATCCAGGTGTTGGATGATAGAAATTGTAGTGGAATTAAGATGAGTGGGAGATAGATGCATGTTATGGAGCCCACAATTTGACAAACTCAGCTTTCGAAAAGAACCAATCATGCTTAGCAAAAAAGGCTGGAAATTGAAGTTTGAAAGGTCCAGGAATTCCAGGGATGTCATGTTCTGAAAAAAGGCTGGAAATCGACCTTTGAAATAATTGTAGCCAAGATCTAGACGCTTAATGTGGGCAAGTGTTTGTACTTGTATACTAATGAGTACCAAGCTCAGCATTCGTTAGACCACATGTGACAAACTTAACTTCATAAGGGGGGGAGATGGCATCATGTAAAACACATGTACGTTTTTGAGCCTTACTAAGATCACATAACTCAAGTCAAGAGTCATTGAGTGACGAAAGGCAGATATCATGACATATATCAGACATGAGTGATTATGGTTTGTGAATTGTATTGAGATCAAAATACTAAATTTGAAAGATTTCCAAAGGCAAGGAGAATTAATACCAGGAAAAGGCATTGGAGAGATGAGATAACTTAGCTGTTTGAAGGATCCAATGTAATTCAGCGGATACGGTTCTTGAAAATAATTACCACTAAAGTCCAAGAAATTTTAGATGCTCAAGTACTTTTAACAGGTGATGACCTCCTTTACAATCAAGGTATTCAAGCTGTAATCTAAGTAGTCGCCAATAATTTTGTCGTCATTACGACCTCCTCTGAGATGACGGCTTATGTCAAAACTTTCCCAGTACTTTGTCGCAATTGGACTTTTCCCACTGCAACAGTCCTTGCAACCATGATGACAACCATGTATCAGAGGCATCGTAGACACTGTGTTTGAACTTGAGCAGAGCTAATCGCTCATGCTTAGAACAAATAGCTGAGTTATTTAGAGCAGAAAAACAAGTATGTATGTTTGCAGAAAAATAGATACTTAAAACGAGAAGGATTAACAAAAACTTATTCGTCATTTTTAAAATGCAAAGTGTAAAGATGGGTTCAAATGATCAACAATTAGTCACTTAACTTTTACTAAGGACTGCATATGTATAACACCATGTCACGGTTTTGAGATCACCATACAAACAACAAAAACCACCTGTCTCTTTTCTATTCTAAGATTATGGAACTCCAAGTCAAAGACTTGAGTGACGAAAGGCAGATATCCATGACATATCATCAGACATGAGTGACGATGTTGTGATTGTATTGAGATCAAGAACTTACTAAAATTTGGAAAGATTTTCCAATGCGAGGAGGGACTAATACCAGAAATAAGGCATTGGGAGAGATTGAGAGAACTTAGCAGTTGAAGGATCCCAATTGAATTCAGGGATCCGGCTTCTTTAAAATCATTACCCCTCAGTCCAAGACCCTACTTTCTCATTTGTACAGTAATAACCAACTTATTTTTTTCGTACTAATTACACCCACGTACATTCAAATTTTGTTCGATATCACCAATCTGACCATAAAATGACTATATTACCCTTGTCTTCTTCAACATATTTACAATTATAATTTTTTTAAATCTTAATTTTTTTAAAAGTACTTTAACAAATTTAAATTTTTTTACCAAATTTTTTTTTTTAATTTATAAAATATTTTTTTACGTTAATTTTAGTGAAAAATTAAAAAAACATTTACAAAAAATTTAAAAAAAAAATCGCACTATTAAAAATCTTAAATTTTTTAAAAATTTTTAAATTTTTCATACTTTTTAAAATTTTAATTTTTTTTTTAAAAAGTTAAATTTTTTTCCACGAAAAAATTTAGATTTTTTTAAAAGTGAAGAAAAAAATAAGAAGTAAAAAAAAATCGAAGTAAAAAGTAAAAAAGATTTAACTTTTTTATTTTTCCTAACTTTTAAAAAAAAATTTGTTAAATTTAAAAAGTACGTAAAAAAATTTAATTTATTTAAAAAAATTAAGATTTTATAAAGTACTTTTAAAAAAGTAATTTTTTTAAAATAATATTTTTGAAATTCGTGCTTTTTAAAAAATTATGATTTAAAAAATAATTTTTTGTTAAAGTACTTTTTAAAAAAATTAAGATTTAAAAAAATTATGATTATAAATATGTTAAAGAAGGCAAGGGTAATATAGTCATTTTATGGTCATATTGGTGATATCGAACAAAATTTAAATGTACGTGGGTGTAATTAGTACGAAAAAAAATAAGTTGGTCATTACGGTACAAATAAGAAAGTAGGTTGGTAATAAATGGCTTTTACCTTTTTTTATATATATCTACATTTATAGATTAATGTTCCAAGTCCAATTAAATACAAGTTTATATTAAATTATATCTTCATCGATATAATCTTTTAGGGTAAAAATAGGGGGTGCTGATCACTATTCGGACAATCCGATTCGTCCAAGACATTCAGATTTATTTTTTTTGAACGGCGATTTTTATTAAAACAACACTAACAAGAAGCTAGCAATTACAAAGATACAAGATATGGGTTTTTACACCAATCGATCCAACTAAAAGAAGCTTTACATCTAGAACGACACCAATAAAACGAACGAGAGACAACATCATCAAAAATACCCGCCTTAGTTGGATTCTTCAAACCAAAGATACTCTTATTTCGAAAAGCCCATATATGCCACCACAAGATATA
>BQNB010134051.1:0-18371 GCA_026074375.1 Tanacetum coccineum | reverse complement strand
TTAAAGCAGAAAGGTTGACAGCTGATAAACTCTTTGTAGTTTCCCGTTTTTACTGTAGGAGTTCCAGTAAGATTGTTGGGATTACTAGCACTTGCTATGGCAGCAGTCTGTGCTTCCATGGCTGTAGTAAGATCAGCAATCAGTTGTCGGATGGCATCTAAAGTTATGGCTGGTGTTTCGGATGTTGACGTCCTTTTGGGAGGCATTCTATCAGCATAAGAGAACATGTAGTAAGAATGACATCACAAGTTTAAAAAGGTAATACTTTAAAGAAAATGTGATGCTTAAAATGCTTAGAGAAATGCTTATTTTTGAATTTTAAGCACTTAGGGGTTATGGTATGATTCATGAAGACGGAGATAATGATGCAATTGGTGGAAATGATGATGAAAGAGCGATAAGTTAGATACAATAAGATACGAAACGGGATTGCCTTTATAAATAACTTGCCTTCTTACTGTACATAGTCAAGATTTGACAAGCGTTTTTATTTATACCACACATCCCATGGCTAGGATAAAGTTATAAATAGCTTGATGATTTTGATCTGGTAGATGACATCCTAAAGATCTTCCTGATTCGTTTGGTGATGAGCTTGGATTTTCTCAATGATTTGTTCAAGATCAGAAATTCTGTAGTGAGCAAAGGCAATCTTATCCTTTTGCCCTAACCGTTTCTTTTAAAGTTTGATAATCTGAGTACGGATTTCCTTGAGTTTAGTCTTTAGTTCGTTACCATTAATACGTCCTTCTTCCATTCTCTCAATGTGGTGAAGATAGAGTTCGTCTAAATAATTCAAGATATCTTCGATTTGTTCTTCGTGATGTTTTAGATGCATCTTAACTGAACATTTCCCTATTTCAAATATAGGAGTATAAACTAAGGAAGATGGTGATACTAAATTACAAATTTAATTCCGGGATGAATTAAATAACGTAGTTGAGGAAGAAGATGGAGAATGGATTTGCTTCTTAGGTGGTAGTAGTTCTTCAGGAACAAAGAAATATCGGGGATCAAATAGTAGTGATGGTGGTAATACTGGAGAAGGAGTCAAAATAGCTAGTGGAGTAATAGGATCTGGTGATGAAATAGGTAATTCCTTAGCATAAAATGTTTGTACGTTCTTCAAATAAGGATTATTATAGAAAGATGAGAATACTGGTTAGATCATATTATCTTTAGAGTCTTCCAAAGAGTTAAAAGATCTGCTTCCCGCTGAAGCTGGGAAATAATCCGGTGAGACCGAAGTATAGTTAAGAATATTCATAGAGGAAAAAGCATCCTCAATATCGGAAGTAGAGCGGTTGGGAGAAGACATCGTTCTGTTAACAACCCAGTCGTAAATAACATAAGTTATTTATGTAATAGTATAATAGATATGTATATTTACATACTTGTTCCGGAATGTAGTGGCACGGAGGACTTTGATGGCTGAAAAATGAAATGTGGTTATAGTTAAGGTTTTGACCTTGTTCTCTATAACCATGGCGCTGATACCAATCTGTAACACCCCCATTTTTACAATATAGCAGCGAAAGCTAATCTGGGGTATTACTTCATGGATACAACAATCATAATCATAGAAAACAACTTTAAAAGAGACGTTGTTGGAAAATTTTAGTTATCATTCATTATAATCAGAGTTTTTACAAAATGCAGGTCCCAAAATCTAAAATATCAAGTTTGAATGATAACAGTTCAGCCATCTTCGAGTCCATGCCACTCCGTGCCGCAACTTGCTTAATTACCTGAGATAAACATGCTAAAAGGGTCAACACAAAGGTTGAGTGAAATTCATAGGTTTGAAATGTAATAATTGAATACAGGTTATTATAATATGGATTACTGGTGATTCTTACAGTGACAGACATTTAATATCATGGAGAACAGTATTATCATGGGAAAACAGTTGAATATTATCATATGGTTGAATGCAAGTCGCTTTAATGGGTAATATTGCACTAGAATACATTTATCATTGGAATATAAGGGGGTAAACATTATTTTGTACCCTCAAGCTCATGACATCAATAACATTAACAAGGAAATCACCGTAGTGATATTGTTTAGAGGACAGATGTCCCCGTGAAAACGATAACTTGCCAAGGTTACCTTTAGGACAAATATAGTGCGTTTTGGTACCCAGGCCGAGTTATACAAACGGGGAGCTGTCCACCCCCAAATAGTATCTATTTTACAATATTCGTGTTCACTCGCAATGCAAGTAATTAATGATTCATGATATGGAAATAAATGGACTAGAAGCTACTTAGGCAATAATAGATCTGGATTGATACAGTTGGAAAACACTTGCATTCATGGATTATAGCAGGTATTACAGGTTTTAAATGTATTGAAATGTGATGGTTTTATGTAACTCATTAGCTTTAAAAGTAATACTTTGTTATAAGATAAAGAGTATTGTAAAAGAGTTTGTAACAAGCATGTATCCCCTCGCGGGTTATTAAAACATGTTAATGAGTTAAAAGCGAGGTATGAATCTCACCTCGTAGGTAGTTGTAAAAAATAATCTGAAAATAATTAAAAGCTAAAGACCTTATCAACATTCTTAACAGGGAAGGTTGATATGAGTAAAATGTTAGTAAATAGCCACATCAACCAACCTGAGTAGAATATGTCAAGTCTAGAAAGATTGTTACTTTTAGAACTTTGGTTTTGAGTTTGATTGAAGAGTTTGGAATTATTGTATTATCACGTTTGGGCCATATAATTCAGAAGTAATCAGGTAAACGTTTGAGGGAGCTTAGGGCACTTTAAATGTAACACACCAACAAACTCAGTCCAACAACGTAATACCAAGATTGTAAACTCCTTAATATGAAGCCTCCTAGTATTGTCGATATGATATAATCGGTTTAAGCGTTTTAATCAATATCTAGAAATGTTAAGCACGAGAGATTAATTAAAGTTATGGTCTGGTAAGGTTTTAAACATGATTTTATACTTTTTCAAAATGTTACATTTTAGACCCTAGGGTTCTGTAAATTGCAAGTATGGTATTGAAGTTTGCTTTTTAGCCTTTGGTCCTTCAACTTTTATTGATATAACATGTAACATCTTGGACTCTTGAAAGGACATAATAGACCCCTATAGTTATAACTTTGATAAAATGACATATCCAGCCCCTTTAGTTATAAGTTTCAGAAAGTAACGATATTATACCTTGCATGGATTATAATTACAAAACATGTCCAAACTATCATGCAAGCTTATTTTAACATTTCATTAGACATTTATAAGTTATAATAAACTAAAATATGAAGTTTTAACGCAACACAAGTTTAATTTAACGATTCGTTAAGCTATGAAGTAAAACGGGTCAAATTAGGGTTTCAAAACGTAAACGCGTGGGGTTTTATTCAATTTCTTATATTAATCAATAAAGTGGTTATTTAACATTAGTTAAGCATGCTAGGAATAGATTTTATAAACAATATTTAATCATTATAAATTTAGTTTTTAAGGAAAAACGCAAAAATTAGGGTTCGGGTGTACGGTTTTTGGATCAAAATGGAAATATGAGCATGAATTGAGTTATGAAACTTTATCAAGAGTATATTTAGGGATCTGATTGAACATTATTAAGGGTTTTGTAGGTAGCAGAAGTAGAACATTCAAAACCTGGGTTTGAGCTTCAAGGAGCAAAAATGGTGGAAACGGGTCAGAATCGGGACTTTCGGCTTCGTACGGCTAGAGTAACGACTCTCGGGCTTCGTTTCTTGGTTTCTTTTGCTTCCTTTCTGTACTTGAGACTTCTTAAGATCTATTAGAATTCATATTGAGCAAGGAGTTGCTACTATGAAGGGTTATAGAGGAGGAAGTGGGGGATGAAGAAAAATGAATGATTTAGGTTCCTATTTATAGTCATATGATCCTTAAGGCTTAAGGTATGCTTGAAATCTGAGATGGGACATGTGTACAAGCTAGGTAGGGATGTGGAGAAGCTAGTAGATGTGGTGTATAAGCTAGGAAGTAGCTTTGGTGAGGTGTTTTGCCCATGTGATGCCGCGGCTTATACTAGAAGAAACAAGAAGATCATGTGCAATTTTAAACAATATAAATGGAAGATATTTTGAAGAGAGGTGCTTGTAAGCTGCTTGAAGGTTTCTAGAAGAGTTCTTGGGTGGTCATTTGTATATGGTAGCAATTTAGAGGGGTTAAAATGGTCATAGAAGCAAACCGGGTCTATTTTGGGTTCGACGGGTTCTTCAAAGGTTTTAACAAGGTACATTGTGTTATAAATGATTAAGGAATGATGAAATAGGTTGTTAAGGTCTGGGATTAAAGTAATTAGCAAAGATTAGCAATTCGTTTGGGTTAAAACGGATTAGAATTGAAGAAATGGGAGTACGGGTTCAACTAGGGCTCGTTTAGGGTTTTCTTGACTTTCTTGGCTTATATTTTGCATACTCTTGATTAGGAATGATGGAATACAAATCCTAGGGCTTATATAAAGTATTATAAATGAAGTTTGGTCATTGGTTTAAGTTATAATGGGTTGAAATTGAGAAAACGGGTCAAAGTTACAATTAGGGCATAATTAGGGTTTTCTGGATTCGTTAGGGTTTTCTAGGCTTTGATTTAAGGTACATTGTCAAGTTAAAGGTAGATAATGATTTGTAAACTTATTTTATGAGTTTACAATGGCCCTTGGTTGGTTATTTGGGATTAGAATGGTTTAAAACAAGTAAACGGGTTAAATGAACCAATTAGGTACATTTAGGGTTTCTAGGATATGTTTTACGTACAAGTGAAGTAAAATGATGAAGTAATGATGAAATAATGATTGAATAGGATTTATATGATTGTGAAATAAGTTATTACAACTTATTTGAGTGTTGGTTTGGGTTTACAATGGATAAAAACAAAGAAACGGGTCATAGTGTAGTATTTAGCTCGGGTTAGGGTTTCTGAGTTTTGAATTAGGGTTTTAAGAGTAAAAATGTGTATGAAAGATTATGAATAGAATCATTAGAGTTTACACATTGTATATTGAGTGTAGTAGCTTGTACACAAGTGATGGTGAAGAAACTAGAATGAAAACGGAGGCAAAACGGCTATTTTAGATGTCATGCTTAATGACTTGTACATTGAGATTTTAGAGACTTGTACTTTGACTTGAAAAGATTTTATATTTCAAATGAGATGTTATATGCTTTAGTAGCTTGTGCATTCACTTTAGATGTTAATCTTTCACGGGATTAGGGTTTAAGGTATATGATAACAGTTTAAAGCCCGTTTAGACATAACGTTGCGAATAGTACATTATAGGAATAATGTACCTTGTAAAAAGAATATGATGATATTGACTTGACATGTTATGATGTTTGTTTGACATATATGAAGACAGGATTGGCATAGATAGGTTGCGTGAGCTCGTCTACTTTAGTTATGACATACTGAGATATATAAGTAATGTAATAAAGCGAAAAATTTCCCCGTACAATTGTGATAATAGTAAAATAGGTTTTGTATTTGATGAAAATTCTTGGGTTGTTATAGTCTCCACCCCTTACAGAAATCTCGTCCCGAGATTTAATTGAAAGTTATAGTGGTATTGTTTAGAGATAGGTACTGGGTATGAATTTAGGTTAATCAAGGTTACAAGTTCACGTGTGTGATGCATTTATAATTATGTTGTACACCATAATTATAATTACCTCCTTTCACACGTCTACTTATTTTCAAGATCATACCTCTTGGTGACAGTCAATAGAATTTCTCTAGATCCTGATAGAAACTGGGTGGATGGAATACGTTGCGCCACTCAGATCGCGTAAGAAATCATTATTCATTAACCCTTTATAAGTCAACATCGATATGAATGCTATCACAAGTCTTTGTCAAAATTTTCATACCTAGTGGTATTGAAATCATTTGACATTGTATAGATTCTTGTGTGTTTCCTTGTTATTATGTTGCAGAATATAACAGAGAATTTTAGTATACGAAGATCATGGAATGATTATGAATTTGTAAGAGAGTTGCTAATTACGTGAGATACAGATTTGGAAATGAACAGATATTGAAGGTAATAATGATAATGACTAAGGAATTGTTTGTACAAACGGATTGAAAGAAACTTGTTTGTACGCATGTTATATACTTAAGCCTACTTATTTATAATTAGTCACTTACAAAAAGAAGTGTCCAACTCCTTGTAAAATGAGAAGGTATTTTATTCATAGTTCAGGGATTTATAAATTTCCTTATTCAATGAAGAAGCATTCTAATTTCATTTCAATAAAATGATCATTAAATCGTTCTTCCTAAGCATAAAACTGATATGATGTGTAGAAAATGATATGATCATGAATTGTTAGATAATATTGAGATGTTGATGGTACTGACGCCCATATAATCAAGGATGATAATTTATGTTTCAAAGGTATGAGGAGAGTATTCAGAGTTGAATATGATCGAATTGACGAGTTTTTGATACCACCAGATAACAAGATGTAACGGAATTATCACTTTATTAATTCATGGATAACTTTACATATGAAACTCTAAAAGAGTTGATACTTATGCTACGTATCTCGTAGCAGGATTCTAGAATAAGTAACAAACGAAAAGGATTGTAGCTTGATGATTGGAGTTTTTCAGATTGAAGAAGACTCTGATGAAACTTGAATATCCTCGAGAGTTGTTTCTAGGGTGGAAATCCTAAAGTGAACAAAAGCAAGCTCATTTCTAAGTAGGCTTTCCTGTGGCCCTGTTATTTGTTTTTGAGCACTGATTCGCATAATGTCCTTTCTTTCCACAGGCATTACAAGTTCGGATCCGTTGTAGATTGTTTTATAGTGGTTTAATGTTTCTGCAGTTCTTGGTCTGATGACCTACTTTGTTGAAGTCCCGGCAGGCACTTGACAAATACAAGGGACCTATGTGATGTAGGGTTATCTTAACCACAAAGGCGTTTCCAGTATATCTCGTTTGGTGGAACTTAACCAACAATATTAAACAATTCTAACAAATCATACTTATGTATACTTCATCTTACATTTCTACCAAAATACTAAATATCCCTTTATAAATTAATCTACTTTTATCCCCCCCCCCCCCCCCCCCCATATAGAGATACACATTAATGAGTATTACTCGTGCAAATACTTTAAATTACACCATATTTATTTTATACCCCCCAACACTCACTTTTTTAACAGTAAAACCGACTTTATCACATGCCCGCATGAAATATTGCTATGTGATCAAATGGTTCATATCATTTTACTCATTTATTTAAGTATCACTGTGAACATCTTGTATTTACCATAACCATATCACTATTTTACCAATTGTTGGTTGTATAAGATAGATCCAATTCCATCCACTCAAATAATATTTATCAATATCTTTCTTAAATAACCCAATATAAAATTTACACCTATCTTTTATTTTATCTCCCTACCACCAAAATATTAATCTCCCTTCTTTATATACCAACATTATCCAACCCTCTCTACCAAAATCTAAACCCAATTACCCAAAATCAAAAAATTTCCACTAAACACAACCACATACTTCATCCCACATATAACTTACAAAAACATAATCCAATCTCTCTCCAATATGTCAACTCCATAGAGAAACCTTGCTCAAAAATCATAAAAATCAAAACATTAAAAATCTAATATAACCACCCTATAATAACAAACTTACCCCTCCCTAACAGATAGAATATCACTATATGAATAATGTATCACAAATATGACCATCTAATAAAGACCTTCCCTTTTATATCATTGGAGGACCCACCAACTCCGATGATATACTGCGCCGAGTTATCCTCGCTCGTAGTGATCATCTCCATAGAGAAGGAAAGAAGACACTCTCAATAGCAATCTGGTTACAGATCATCTGTTACAGAGATTCGCCCTCGAACAGCTCTCACTCTGAGATCCCTTGATACATCCTCGCAGATCTATCTATTCTACACAATGTGAGTCACCACCTCACTTCGTCAGATCGTGTTATCCCATAAGTCAGTGTATCATACCATGCTCACTATCCCCCTGTAAACCGATGAATAGAATTTCCTGCGTAGCCCTATATGTCTCATATATAGTGAGTGATCACTCTAGACTAGTCACATCCTGCAAATAGACATCCGTATGAACTACTGTGCCACAACCATAGACAATGCTCCACGTTACTTCCACATAGAGTCTTCTGCTATTAATTGTTGTACAGCTCTCTCTCAAATACTATTTATACCTAAAAACATTCCTATACTACACCCAAAAATAATCAACCATATCTCCAATACATTAGCGTATACATCGTGTTGACTATGCTCCCAGTGATATGTACGAAAAGTGAAAAATTCATACTACCCATTTAACTAAAACCCTATACTACTGAACATGTCGTGTTGTCTAGCACCTGAGTGCTCGCTCAAAACACACTAACTCTCATCTACACTAAAGTACATATAAACCTACTGTCATCTCTCCCCGCCCAGACTCCCTCAGATAAAACACAAACACCACAAAAAACACACTGACATTCTATAACCATGAAAAACCCTTCCCTATCAATTGCATATAACTTGAAAATATAGAGACTCCAAAAACAAAATCAACCAACTCACCTAAACCCTACACTCTACTATCAAATCAACTCAATCAAAAACCCCAATTACCTTGTGCAAAATAAAGTGAATGACTCAACTCACTAGCATGCTAACTGTGTGAGTCCTTGACTCGTAGTTCACTACACCCACACGCTCTTGTAAGACCGAGTGTCAAACACACCCACAAACTATCTCAATGACAAGTTGTGTTCTATATACCAATAATCTACGTCATGCAAACTATGCTACAACTGCCAGATCGTTCTACTATTAGTTCAGTCTATCTCCACCTTACTTCTACGCCATGTCTGTGTTGTGTCAACACATCCACCTACCTAACCCCTACTACTAATACCCACTCTAACGTGGTGTAATACTCCACCCAGCCGGTCACACACGTGTGCTACAGACCTCTAGAGTACTCACTGTGTAACCTCCCATGTGCCTATACTTACCATTGCCCGTCTCTGTTGTACCTAATGTATCTTAACGTAATGACGTTATAATCATCACATAGAGAAAGATCATGAGAGACTAAATAGAGATGTCCACTCCCCATATCTGAGTGTGGTCAGTATTAGACATCTGACAAGTTGAGCATGAACAATATATAGTTCTGTATGATCTACACTAAATCGCGCCCAAGATACAAGAATCTAAAAGATACTAATCCACATCTCCCTGTTCACCATAATGTAGTAGATGTGTGAGACTTATATACGATTATATGCCCATCCTGCACTGTACTCTGTGCCCCCCACTAGACCACTCATCAATCCACTATGGAGAATGTCATCCGTAATACACACCTGCTCTGTTCACTGCTCATACCCCACTAGTATACTCTCCGCTCCGACTCTGTGCCACATCTTTCATACATACCTATCCTTTAATGCGCTCACACGTTTACCCAATGCGTAAGAAGTGGACTAGTACTCGTGAATGTGTCCTCATTAGTGTGTAGGTATATTTAATACATAGCACAGACCCCATCTTCCCAGTATGTGAAGGACACCTTTGTGTTCCCCGTGCTGCCATCCCAAGAAATCTCCAGTTTGACCCAGCAGATATGCTGCTAGGTAAAATGCATTAAGGTTGTGACTCTGGTGTCATCTGCCCTGATCTACTTGTAGTATACATGTAAGCGCTGCGAAACAGAGTAACCATCGATTTGTCTTGTTGTGTTGTCATCTAAGATGATTAATGAGCACACTATACCCCTGTCTAGAGAGTGTGGAAGAGTATCAGATTAGTCGTCATGGAACGATTTATTAGATAGTATGTATACAGTGATTCTAATGTGGTGTTGATCTAGAATTGTATGGTATTTGAGTTGTGATAGAGAGTAATGAAAGATTGTGTAATAGTAGTAGAGGTATAAGATCGAAAATTTAGTCGCCGCGTAGGCTAGATTGTGTATCTACTCATGTGGAAGCGTTATGTGAGCATGAGTAGAGAGATGTTGAAGTAGTCTCGACCATCTGCTTCGCGCACAAAGGCACGGGAGTCACACAACGATTCAGAAGCTACTAGTATGAGGGTTGGCTAGAAGCGTTCTTTGTAGAACGCGCAATGTAAGTGAGAGAGTGCGAATAGGTATACATGTGTAGTGTACCTGTGTAGCGAGGAAGTAGACATATAAGCATCAGATGACACTCGTTGTGTCTGCAAGAGTGCGCAGTGGATCGCGTGATTATTTCTGGCGACAAAGCGTGGTAAGAGAGACTCAAAATATGTGTGGACATTGGAAGATGTCAATGTACTAGTGTAGTTGTGCGAGTATCAGATAGTAAGAAGAGGCGTAACCAGTGCTCAACGTGTAATGTGGCTCTTTGTGTATTGTTATGTGTGTGTATACGCGATATGGCTCTGATGAGATTATAGTGTGTGCCGTCAGTTTCTTCCACGTGTTGTTGTTGAGACTCATGTATAGAATGAAGAAAATAAGATGTTGATAGGCTGTGGAATAAGTGCTGAGAAGAGCAGAGAGTAGAGACTTAATAGAAAGAGCTGAATGATGAGTATGTTCGTTAGTGCTAACATTGGAGATAGAGAAAGTGATGCAATTGGTGTGGAAGATTAGAATGTTGTGTATCTGTGCAAGTACTTGTAGTTGTTGAGGCGATATTTACTATGTGAGATTATTGTCGCGGTGCGATGTTGTTGAGAGTTTTGTCGAGATAAACGCACACGTAGAGATGAAGCTTTAGTGACATCTCGTTGTTATGTTGTACCACTGTCAGTGTAGTGTGGTGTGTCTCCAACGCACAGATGATGAAGTATGATCTCGTAGTAGGATTATCGCGCTTATTGCATGATCTCGTTGGAAGATGAGATCGACTAGATAGGTGTAGTTTGCGTTTTGTTGCTATCACGCGGAGTGATTTGAACATGCCAGTTGGTGTAGGTTTGCGTGTAGCTTCTGTCGTCTTTAATTGGAGTGAATGTTTTGTTCCATTAGTATGCAAGTATCCTTGTGATTGTGTTTATTTTAATTTCTTAGCATCTAGATGGTGAAAAGGATTTCCCTCATATGCATCTCCTTCTCTTCTCAACTTACCCATCCAATAAAAGTTGGATACTTATATGTGCTATGTTGGATATCGTTATCTTATAACCTAATATTACATGTAATATTCTACGAGCTACGCAGCCGAATTAAACTTATATAGCAACTATAAATTAACATAAATAATAAACCGAAAGCGTACCATTTAGCCAAACAAGCTAAATAAAGAACCGAAGCTTCTTGAGAATACGCACGTGTATTAAACCCGTGAAAATACCGAAACCTTCTTGAAGTTGCTAAAGTAAACAACCTCCATGCGTAACACACTACACATTATACAATATCACCCGAATGCTAGTTCCACGAACCAACGAATACCGAATACTAGAAAACAAACTTCGAGTTCCTTTCATGAGGATCCTTTAGGACGAATAGAAAGAAGAGGGTGAAGAACTGGATTATCTTAAAGTGAACAATTGATATCTTGAAATAGGGTGGAATTAGGGAAACATCTGATCAACCTAGAATGTGGGGCCCAATAAGTATCTTAACTCTAACAGGTGGGAGGAACAAATTTTGTTTTTACTACAAGTGTCTGTCACATACTTCAAAACATATCTGAAAGTAGTCTTTATAACTACCTTATTCAGGATAGCGGTTGACTAGAATCAAAAAAATGTAATCCGTACATGCAAAACCTGCTTGCATCTCAAGTCTGAGGATAAACAAACTTTCACCATGTGTGTAACTCACTCAATGACGCCGATCCATAAAGTGGTTAACACAAAGTGGGGTATCCAATTTTCAATCACACTGAATAACGTGTGAAGTTGGCAGAATCATCTTTACATATTCAACTGAATATAACCAAACACTCACAATTGTCTTATCTCAACAATATTCCCATATTGTTAACTGACAATGGACATAATTTAGAATAAATAAATTTACTCAAGGATTTAAACATGCAAATATAGAACACATGAGTATAAATGAAAACGATCATACCACGTATGTCAATTAATTATTAAATACAACTTCTTACAGTTCTATTATCCAAATACTAAATAAGATCAATGCATGGTGATCCGAGTTGAATACTAATGTCTTATTCACAACAATCGCAATTGGTGATAAGGCATAGGTTCCATGAACAAATCAACTAGGTTATGATATGGTGGAACTTGAGAATACTTATTTCAAAATTTCACGAATGGTGAAGTTCTTTGAATAATATGATGATTGTTATTTTGTACGTGTCCACTTATATGAATTTAGTCACACTACATTCCATAAGATGTACGCAAAACATCCTATTGGAGATAATCATCACAACAGTTTTGCAAACTGCAAAGCATTATTATTCTAATGTGTTTATGCAACTATGCTTTTAAACCAAGCATGTATAGTCAGCAATGTTATCATTCATGATGAAAAACTTTCCTCGACTAAGATTGCGTATTATTTCAATTAAAACAAGCACTGGTGTATACAAACAACACTATGCTAAAACCCCGTAAACTCTGAACACTTCATTGATAATGTTTGGATATCACTCAAACACAAGGTTTGTTGATTATAATGATCTTACTATGATTATCACAACATATATTCATAGTTTCTTCATTATTAAGTCTTGGAATGAATTCCTAATCCAAACAACATCCATCATAATATTTCTTCTAATATTTTTCAATTAGATTCCAATGTTTTCAAATCATCTTACACTCATGCAAATGATACAACTAATCATATATACAATATGATGTACATAATGAATCCTTTAGTGAGACTTAAAGCTTCCATTCATGTGTTTAATCTTACCAAGTGAGATAGATCATTAAGTTTCACTTAATGATATTTTTTATTGCATTCAGACTTAACTCACCACATATGTTTAAAAACATATTATACCAAGGTTGCATGTATCATTTCCTAAAATTCTTACAAGAAACTCTATTTTAATCTAAGGGATAAAACCTTACTTAGATGAAAAATTGTTTCTAATATGTCCAATAACATATTTAATTTTAGAGAAATAAAACAAAATATTCCCACTAGCTTTCAGGTGTACTCTTAGTTATCTTATTTATAATTTAAAAAATCAAATCTAACAAGTGATTGATTTAATAATTAAACTTAAGATATAACTCATAGATGCAGTTGTTAATCCTTACTTGGTTTCTATGCATTTTGTATACTTGTAAAATTATGTCATGTGACATGCATAAATATTGTATACAATATTGTCCCCCCATGAGTCTTCTCGTAAGGAAACTCATTTAAACCCTCATCATCAAACCGATAGGTTTGTTAAAGATAAAACTAGAAATTTCAATAATATGATTTCTTCCTTATTCTGGACATCATCTTTTCATTCATAGTCTTTGAGTCATCCATTAGATCCAAGATCTAAAAATGCATCTCCTATAGTTAGCAGGTTCACTATGATCCTCTAACTCATGATCCATACCATTGATATAAAAACATATCATGAGGAATCCTTACGAATCTATGAATATGAGTAATATCATTCTAAAGTTTAAGATTTTCATGTTTAGCCTCAGTATGACATTTGCTAGTGTGTTCAGAAGGTTTATGTATCTTCTTCTTGAAGTAATTCAAGACCAACATTACTCCACACTCGCTTTATAAAGTGAAGACTCAACTGTTGTAAATTTGCGACTATTTCAAACATGACTCCAGCATAACGAGCAACAGAAACTTTGTTCTCGAGTGGGTTGTAGAAATGGTATCCCATCGTTTCTTTTGGGTATCCAACAAAATACACTTAATAGTTATAGGCTTTTGTCAATAATACTCTTCAAGGATTTTTAACAAATTTTAAACTGTTAATCAAGAACAAGGAGATATCTTTCATTTTTATTACTAGAATTATGTCTTAATTAACCTTTAGGGTTGGGTCTTATTGGTATACCCGGAACATACTCAATTATCTAACCTTGATATCTTTTAGGAGTTTAAACAGGTTAAGGTCACCATAAATCAAAACAATATCAATACATAGTTTGATTATCCTTGTTAAACATACCATAAACATTGTGGTATTCCAATAAGATTGAAATATAGAGGTAATCTCACAATTCATTACATGAACTTATACTTTATGGCTTTTCCTATTTACCAACTTAAGTTAAAACATAATGGTATCAATAGTATTACTAAGCCAATTGCATCCTTTTAGAAGTCTTTGATCAAGTCAACGACTTAATGTGTATATACTCAAAAGTAGACATAAACATCTAATATATTACTATTCGTTTATAAGTTTTTGACCAAGTCAATGACTACATGTACATGTCTTAACATGAATACATAACTAGTTAACCTTTTACTTTTCGTTACAAGTCTTTTCACAAGTAAAAGACATAATATACATGTCTTAACAAGAAGACATAACCATTGTTAAACTAAAGTAAAAATGAGCGCCAAATACATGGTCTCAATAGTAATTTCAAGTTAATCTCAACCTTCATATTTATGATTTCCAGGACACCATAATCATATAGCTTTCCTTTTTATCTTGACATAATTTCTAAATAGGGCTATATACATTAAATGTGTAGAGTCCTAGAAGAATATCAATCTCCTTACTTTGTAGTCAAGAAATCCATTAGTCATATTGTTCTAAGTTGTTCCTTACACACAATAAAGATTTCTCCCACTTGTGCATGGTATAACTTCTTTCCATAAAACAACACCACACTAGTTAGTTTTTTGTATCATCAATATGGCAGTGTCAAGCTCATAGCTAGTATTTTTAAAACACCATCTATTACTAAGGAATCTTGCATAACTATCAATGATAACATTAAACGGAAGCGATATCTTAAAGGAAACAAGTTATCATAAGATAATAGACGATGATTCTTTACTAAATAAATATGTTTCACACTTAGAAAATAATTTATTCTTTCAAGCCAAGCCAAAAATAAAGTAGGATGCCTTTGAGGTAAACAGCTCATAACTCCCACTAAATTTGACAACATCGTAAGTTTGTCCTTTATTCATAAAATGCATTACACCTACTAGATTTGACAAAAGTGTGAGTGTTCTGTCACTAGTGAAAAGTAAGTAGCACTTTATGCATCTTTCCAGTTCTTGAATGTCTACATATTATTACTAGTGTATGAGTCGCATGGACTAGTAAATAAGTACTTAGATATTCAAGGAAGTGTGTTCAAGTTCTAGCCACCTTAGCTACTTATTAACTTGAAAATTGGCATACAATTCCTCCTTTATTAGCTCACTTTACCTCAAGGGTATATAGTGTCTCTTACTGGTTTAAAGAAGCAGCTATAGACACGAGATCTCCAGTATTGCCTTTTTCCATTATTGCGGTGATATTTCCGTCTTCTAATCAAACCTCATAAATATGTCTTGTTTACAACAAGATATTTTAATCTTGGAAGCTATAGACCCAAGTTCTTTAGTTATCCAAGTTTCTTATTATGATTCAAAGATTTTAAAACCCAATAAGGATATTGAAGCAATCTTAAATGAATAAGAAGTCCAATTAACTTAATGTGTAAGTTTGGTAAGAGTTTGAATAGAATTTAGGATAATTCTTTCATTCCTAATATAACTTTTCAATAAGTAAAAGTAAAGGAAATAGTCTTATTTTCCTAAGGAAAATAGACACAGTTTGTCTTCCAACAAGTAAGAATAAACCCTTGTTTACAGTATACGTTGCATTAATACATTAAATATTTACTACCCATGTTTATATGAATAAACAATTAATTTTAACAAGCGTCTAAGATCCAACTTGATGTTATACCATTAATGTGGTTGATCTACTAGAAATGATACAACTCAAAAGGTAATCGGCATGTGATAATTTCCAACATGTGCAACTCTTAGCTATTATGGGGCACATGACAATATAATCTAGAATTATAATGTCAAGTAGCATGTTTAACCCCATCGTATGACTCGGGTTGAAGGTCTGACCAACAATACTTGATATATGTCATCCAATTCAAATTAGTAATTATAGAGTCTCATGTCTAGCCATACGATTGTTGTATTACCTTATTTTGCAAATTTACCTAACACTGTCTTAGAGTAAAAATACAACTCAAGTGATTTCATACTTGGCTGGAAAATGACTTAATTTTAAAGGTACAATTTGATAAAACAAGGTTACCAAAATTGTGTATAAGGAAACATGCATACAACCTTATAACACTTGTTAATTTTATAACGTTTCTGTTTTTTTTTTTAAATTTTCTATAAATAAAAATCCCTACATTTTATAAATTTACATGCCATTTGTAAAAATAGGGTTACCATGTTTACAACATTTCTAAGTATAAGTGATCCTACTATGGATAAGGTTAATTCCTCATGGGAAATAATTGAACCCTAGTAATGATTAATGACATACTTATTAAAACCGTTTATGTAAAATTTGTGTATTCTTGCATTATTTTGTCGCGGGATCCCTTGCGAAAACCACTAATCCCATGCATTATAGAACGTTTGCAAGAAAATTAAAAAAATTACGTATATAGTACATGATTTAGCAAAGTGTACGTATCAATATACATATAATAAGAATCTTGATCATGTACTTTTTGTCCATATTAATTTTGAAAATCATTTTTGCATAATTATATATAGTAAAGAAAATGCCATCAAATATAAAAAAATGCAAAACATATTAACCAAAATTAATCATACTAAACTAGAATTAATTACGCAATTAATTCAATAAACGTCTTCCCTATTATTGCAATTAAATAATTCACGTAAAAAATTCCCATGCATACTTAAAAACACACGCATGCATATAGATATATAAATATATAAGCTCAATAAACTATGGCTTACATGCACGTAATCCATGGTTGACAATTTATAACTAATAAGCTACAAATATTTTAATAAAATCTAAAACGCAAATATAATCAAATAAGCATTTTAGAAAACATGTAAAATATATCCATATATATTATTCCCTTACTTATGTGACCAATTAAAACAAGATTATTTCTCTAAATAATTACCTAAAATAAGTTTCACATAAAAAGGGAACAAATAACATATATGGGGCATATATTTTTACATATATTTATGTTTTTTTATGTAATTACTATGCTATATGATATGGCTCATGATGCCACTGTTGGAAATTGTTATCTAAATAACTCAATATTACATTAGTATTAAACGAGCTACGCAGTGGAATGTAAATCTTATAACATAAATAATTAACACATAAAAAACATAAATAAGGAAACATACCTCTAGCAACCAAGCTAGTGATGAAATGAAAGCGTCTTCGTAGACATGCATGTGTGTAATACCATGCGACCAAAACCAATCCGAGTTACTAAGTTAAGTAACCTCTATGTGTATTCACACTACACGTCAAACAATATTACCCGAATACTAGTTCTTCAACCAACGATTAAGTGAAACACTAGAAGCAGTCGACTCAAACACATTCCCGAAGGGTGTTTATTTAGGCATCGACTACAAGAGAATTTTACGAGTAGCCAAAACTAAAACACTTTCCCAAAGGGTGTTTGTTATGTGTTTTAACCACAAGAGAAGGAAGGGATGAGAATTATGAGCTCTAGGGTCCTCCTTATACCGTAGATGATTATAGGGTTTACCTAAAATGGATAACTTAGAGGAAAAGATAGCTCACAAGCTCAATCCAACCCTTTTGGATCCTATGGCCGGTCGAACCTAAGTACAACACCCCTTTGTGTTAACTTTTTGAATTTTTATCTATTTATGATTAATTAAATTTAATTACCCATTAAATAAAATGCCTAATTAGTTAGTTATCTCTAACGAACTAATTAACGACCGTTATTGTTTCATTGTTGAATTAATATATATAATAAATATACACCTATATTATTATATACACTAATCGAATAGTAAATACATATAATAAATATACACTTATATTATTATGTATATACTAATAAAGTGATATCTAAGTGTAAACTTATGTGACCCCGTAGGCTCACATATTTCTAGCCTTATAAATATCCGTATGACATGAGCACAAACTAACAATCACATCTTATCCACCTTTGTACATCTTCATGATCAGTTAAAGGTTTCAAACATAAACCATCTATGAACCCTAGTTTTAACTTTGCACCTATAGCTATTTTGATGTTTTTGATCTAGCCATAAAAATTACTACCATTGAACTAAGTATTTGTTAACTTCATCCCTGGGTGATTAGAACTAGCAATATACAGAGGATCATTCATTGTG
>BQNB010134050.1:3300-18371 GCA_026074375.1 Tanacetum coccineum | reverse complement strand
GACTGCTTTTTGAATGTTTGGTCTCATTTAGGATATGAATGCGTATAATTGGTTTACTATTTGATATGATTTCGGCAGTGTTTCTCCTTTACTCCTATGAATATTTTAAACACATAATTGGTTTACTTGTACAGATGTCAGCAGATGTCGCACGGGGTCACGGCGGTGACGGTGGCGGTGATGATCGTCCCCCTCCATATCAGGTACCCACCGGCTGTGGGGGTTGCTTAGGCAACCGAGGTAAGAATTTCTGGATTATTGTAATACAAGCATAAACTTGATACATTGAATTTGCTTGCCTTGAATTTTTATGACTTTGTCACTCACTTTATTTTGCAGGTAAGGGCACCCGAAAGCCCAATTTGGGTGGCAGGAGAGCGGGCAGGCTGCATACCCGCCAGGAGACCCGGAACCTCGGGTTAAAGGCCATCACGGATAAGAGTGGCCCCGTCCCGATCCGGTTTGAGGTTGACGACCGAGAGACCCTCATGCCTCTCGGTGACCATGCGGCTCATTGGGCCAACTACCTCGGGGAGCTCGTTAGGGAGTTGCCCTTGCACTACCCTTCTTGGCGCCAAATGCCGCCGGAGCGGAAGGCGGGGGTCGTGGCAAATATTGGGGTAAGTTATTTCATTATCCTTTTATGTTTATTTCATTATCGTGTTCATCTATTTAATTGTGTATATTTATCTAAATTTGTTTATTTATTTATATCATATAAATAAATAAATAAATTTAGATAAATATATAAATTATATCTCTAACTCTGTCTTTGTTGTATATGATTGCAGACCCAGTTTGACTTGCGTCCCCACATGGAATCCGACCGCTGGCCACAAATCTATGCGGGCATCCAGCAGCACCTGCAAAAGATCTACAATGGCAAGAAGGCTGCTCTCAAAGAAAGATATTGGGTTCCTGAAGAGGACGGGACTTATGACCTGGAGCGCCTCAGACGCGGACGTCCCTCGCACATTTCTGAGGTAAATTGGGATGCGCAGCTTGCATTTTGGAATGATCCCAAGAACCTTGCCCGGGCTGCCCAAAATAAACAAAACCGGGCAAAGAGCAAGGTCGTATGCCGACAGGGATCCCGGTCTATTGCCGCCCTCCGAGATATGCATGTAATAAACATTATAATTATTTTACATACATATATATATATATATATATATATATATATATATATATATATATATATATATATATATATATATATATATATATATATATATATATAATTAACGCTTTGGTGTGTTGTGATTTGTCGTTTTTAATTTGTTTCATCTTATATACATGTGTATGTGCAGATGGAGACCTCAGCTACTAGAGAGTACCCGTCGCTGATCCACACCTTCTTCTTGACACATACTGTTGGTGGCGTATTCTTGAACCCCGAGGACAAAGCTCTTTATGTAAGTTTTGTTTCCAAAACAACGCACTTTAATGATTTGTCGAAAATAATATATGGACCCGACGACTATATTAACTATCTTGTGTTTTTTGTGACTTACATAGGAGAATGCAGAGGCTACAAGGGTCTAGGCTCCTACACCCCCACGGTGTGCCCTACTCGAGGATGAGAACATTACCATCTGTTCGCGGGGGCAAGCAGCGGGGGCACATTCCCGGTGTTGGACGGGTTTTGCCATGACAGGGCACGGTCATTCCTCCCCCATCTCAAAGCACGCACTCACCGATAATCGCAGGCTCAAAAAGAGGAGAAGCATCTCACGAAACAAGTGAACCATGTTCATGAGGATAATAGGAGTGACGACAAGTTTTCTCGAGATGCTTAATCAATTGAGTCACAACCTAGTAACGTGGGGCATCGGGGTGCGGGCGGGAATATGAGCTAGGAATGATAGGACGCGGCGAGGAGAGACGATAGTTAGGGATTTTGGGTAAGTATATGGTTTTTGTTCTTAAGTATATATTGGCGACCCTTATGTGAATCTTGTTTCCCGTACGTTTAGAACATGTTATCTAATTGAATATTGACTTGTATCTTGCGGATAAAGGAAGTCTTGTGACTTCGTCACCCGTTTTGTAGATTATATTGTGTTTATTCGGATTTTGAACGTATTTAGCTTTATTATATCAAATGCGTTGATCGTATTGTGTTTCGGTACAAGTTGTAATGTATTTGGGTAGATTCTATATTGGTTTATACAGGTTTGAGTTTTGGTAGATTTTTTCCGGAAAAATTCCGGAAAAAAATCTGGAAATCGCCTGCTGTGCAGGCTGCAAAAAAAAAAAATTTGCAGACTTTTCCCGGGCGACATGTCGCCCGGGAATAGTTTAAATAAATATTTGTTAACACTATCCCGGGCGACATGTCGCCCGGGAATGTTAAAAAAAAATATATTCAAAAATATTCCCGGGCGACATGTCGCCCGGGAAATATTAAGAAAAATATATATTTAAATGTTTCCCGGGCGACATGTCGCCCGGGATTCACATAATTAATTTATTTAATAAACTTATTTTAACACTTTCTCGGGCGACATGTCGCCCGGGATTATGACAAATTAATTAATTAATTTTTGTATCCCGGGCTCCACCGTGGCACTTAATTGTTTGACTGAAACTGTGTGGGCCCGGCGATGTCGCCCGGGAATGTCGCCCGGGAAGGAATCCCATTCGAGCTATTCCGTTCCACTTATCCCGGGCGACATGTCGCCCGGGAAAGGTATCCCCAGCGACAAGTCGCCCGGGATACCCCGGATTTGTCGCTGGGGAATATAGTAAATGTTGTAGTGGTTCATGATAATATTGGTTTATCACATGAAAGTCTTCTTCTGGTTCTTCCTTGTGACTCCCCATAGATAAAATGACGTTTTTGCCTCTATTCTGAGCTTCCAACAAATGGGATATCCAAGATTCAGCTCCGCGTATGTGCTGTGTCCCTCACAAAGCTCCTTCACTACTGTTGCCACTTCCTCCACACTCACAAAATTTTGTTCCTGAGTATCCCTCTCAAGAATTAACACTGATGATGTTGAAACCACAGTAACATTGAATGCCACACCATTTTCATCTGTTCTTGTATATTTATGCTGAATTGTTGAATTATCTATATATTACGTAGTAAGATATTAGGCTCTTATTGTTAGTGCAATCATGTCAATTTTACATAAATGGGTCAAGTTTTCAAATTTGAAACTTTTATTGGTGTAATCAGAATATAGAAAAGGGGCGTATTTACTTTTAATACAGTATACAATTTGATCTTATGTCTGACAAAACCCCATCTGTTTAATAGGCTCATGCATTGATAAGGTTTAAAGGTTTAAGATAGTCATAGGTGGCAAAACAGATTCATGTCAATTATAAATTCTCAAAACACCTGTTTCGCAATTTATCACAATTTAGAAGTTTGCAGTTTGGTCTTACATTTAAGGTAAATTATCATATTTAACTTGTTTCACCAATTAGAGATATTTAACCCAAACTGACCCATTCACAAGTGAGTGGGTCAAAATTTCCACCTCTGAAAGTGAAGGCAAAAAATATATCAAAGACATACCACAAGTAAAAACCACGCCTGAAATCCGAGCTGCAGTTAGCGAATGGTAAAATTGTTTAGCAACTTCCACATATTGCTGATCCGGAAACAATGAGAAGATGGGACATTGTATGGGCGCCACAAGAGGGTTAAAACGGAATAAATTTTCATCACTGCATGCAAAAATCAAAAACTGGCATTGCTTACAAATAATGAACGAATATCATAAATTTAGTTTATATTATAGCTTGTAAGTACGCCCATAAAATGCAGGCCTTTTCTTTGCAATTGCAGAAAGACTGTAAAGGGATGATTAAAAAAAATTGGTCAAAGTGTATAGATAGATTGGCACGTCACCTAATTACAGATGACAGACTTACAGCTCTTCCTGGTGATGTACCAGCTGGAGAAATTTGGTGTTTTTCATGGACATAGGGATCTTGTACGCACTAAGGTGGTCATCATCTTTTATGGAGGATAATGACATGAGATGATCTTCCAATAGACGTTGAATCAAGTGGTTACGTATCTGTGACGAACAAAGGTATAAAGCGTAATATTATCAGAGACCTCATTCATATGCTATTATAGTAACCAATGACTAATTAAGGTATTTACTGTTGGACCTATAATGTTATAAACGTAAGATAGGGTACCAAATATGTAATTATAGTTAGTTAGAATCGGTTATAGGCAGTTATAAACAGTTAGTTAGTTACAGACAGTTATGTCGTTTCATCTAGTATATATAGGGCAAGTTTCTGTAAACAAATATCAGTTGTAAGTTATAAATTATTCAGTTTTCTGCATTTATTCTTTTGTTTACTTTCTGTCCCAAAACCTTGTTCCATTCATACCGATTGGTGAATAATAACAACCTGTGAAGTCTGATTATCGAAGGATAACAACAACAGTGGTATCAGAGCTTTTGTTGTGAGAATCATTGCTTTTGTTGTATGTATCTTTCTTTCATCTACTTTTTCTGTAGCTTCAAGTGTTTCCCAAAGGCCATAAGCCTTTAAGATTGTTTCCATCATAATTGCCCATTGGGTGTAGTATTTGATTGCATTCAGTTTTTTTGTTTCGGCATTGAAGTGTTATATTTTGCTCACGAGTTGGTGTAGATGTTTCTCCTTTCGTCTTGCTTTGTTGCTTTCTTACTTACATTGTTTCTTGCTTACTTTCTTACTTACGTACTTCCTTACTTGTTTTGAAACACCGAGGTTTCTCTTACTGGTTGAAACACTGAAGTTTCTCTTACGGGGTGAAACACAACGTTTCTCTACGGGGGTGGAAACACTATGGGATTTTTTCTCTACAGGGGACGTCCACACAACGGTTCTGTTTCTCCTTCAGAGAGTGAAAGCACTACGTTTTCTCGACTATTTTTTACTTGACCCACAAGGGTTCAATTTCTTACTTACCTTTTTAAGATTTACCTCTACTATAAAAACTTTTTAAATTTGTTTTAAAGCACAAGCGCTGCTAACTGTTTGAATAAAATCCCTAACGCGCCCCTGTTTCAGTACAGTGCAAGTAACACGCACAACACTTCTATCACAGCTGAAAACAGTTACTGACATTTTACGGGTGGTAGTTGACTGAAGTGGCAAGGAGAGATGCATGAACGGATCAAATGTAACAGAAATTTTTTCACAAGCTGGAGAAACCAAAGTGGATCTGTACTGGCCCTGTTATATAAACAATTAAATAGATGTTAAATGAGGTTCCCTACTAAGCTCTAAATCTTTGTTAAGCATGATACTATGTTAGAAAATAGTTCATACTCACAAGACACACATCCACAATTATTAAATCGTTGCGAGCAATGTGATTTGCCCAATACTCATCAGCAACTTCTTCATCATGTCTACCATCAGCGTCTTTGGACTTTATAAAAGGCATGTTTTTGACACGGTTCATATCTTTATAAAGCCCGTCAAGCAAAAATGCATGAAGTTCGTGAGATAAACATACACCATATTCTTCATTAATCATCTGAACCTAGTTTCTGAATTCTTAAGGGGCAGAACAAACCTGAGAATCATGTTGATTGTATCCATTGAATTGTGGTGCAAAGTGAGCAAGCTTTGCTTTGAATATTCAAGGAGCAAATGCACTTCTTCTTAGTGTCCACAAATTCCTAAGCAACTCACCAAATGCTAGAGCTAGCTCACCCTACACATCACGTTTCCAAATTATGAAAAACTAATCACTGTTCTCTTGATGGAAGTTAATCAATTTAAACCTTACCACACTTTGGGTGAAATCCTTGAGATCAAGGGATCGTATGTCAAAATGGATTTTAATGACCCCCAACAACTTTTATTCCATTTCTTGAGTTATTTTAATTAGTTATTGTGAAAATTATAAATGATAATTATGTCAATAATAGCATGATTTAGGAGGTTTTAAGCATTTGAATGTATTTTCCATAGCATCTTTTTCGTTCATTGTCTAAGAAAAATGAACAAAAAATAGCAGGAAACAGTAATTGTTACAACCCCTTCACGTGAAATTTTTATATGCATGAATTTTAGGTTATAAAGGGTAATTCTAGTTGAGGCAGAATGAGCTCAAGTTACCCAAAACACTTTGTGCAATATCCGTATGGACACTTAAGAACGACCCTTCTTCTTCTTGAGGCATGTGAGCATGTGGGTAGTCTCCAGCTTTAGCTTTGGTACCTGTTTTATAATTGATTATTTAGTGCAAAATAAGCAGCAAAATAACACAGATAGTAGGATTCAAGTAAGAATCTATTAGAAATTCTTACCAGCACTAGATGAGGAATCTGCAGCAGTCGGCGATGGAAGTTTTTTTTTGGCATGACAAATATATACGATCAGAAGTTAATATTATAACATACTACATATAGATTTTTTTGGTTTGGAAAATAAAATTAAGATCAAAACTCAAGCTTAGAGAGATGAGACAAAGGTATTTGAAAACATTGAACACCTTGTAAATCTTGTGATAGAAAACCTCCAGCAGTCGAAGCTCTGCATCTTTATGAGATAACTCAACCTGTTCCAAGAATCACTACCAGTTAACTATCACACATGAGATTATATAAGGTTTAGTGAAGAAATTTTTTGTGAGGGTTACCTTTGTCTTGAGATCAGTAATTACATCACCAACCGTGCTTTGCTTTGGCAATCTAATAGTATGTACAACCACCTAACAATTAAAATCGACATATTGGTAAAAGAACATGCCAAACAGAAGTCAAAATGATGGCTATAAATCAGCAGCACTTACTTCATCTTTGGTAGCATGATGAAAAGCAACTTGACCTTGAAGTTCTTGCAGAGGGATATCCAATACTTCATAATACAAAATCTCTGAATTATGTACATAGGAAAGAAAAAAAATATGTGAACGGTTAAATGGTTGTGTTCTTATACTCTAGTATGATATGACATCAAAGTGAATCTAACATGTATTTCTAAAAATATTAGAAGGAAATTAAAAGAGATCAATATGAGGAGGCCAAGTCACCTTGAGTTTTCTATCTCTGAGAATTCATCTAAACTGAAAAAATCTTTAGGGTTTACACGGGAGAATTATGAATGATAATATTAGGTTAAAGATATCGATAGTTGTAATTATCTAAAAAAAATTCCGATGGACGTAGAATTGGAAATTTAAAACCAAAATTACGAATATATTTGATATATACCAAATTATATTTTTGGAAGGCATATCAAACAGCAAAAGATATAAAAATAATCTTAAAATATATATAAAAATTTTAAAACAAATATTTGAAATATATTTTTAACAAATTTATTGACATGGCCTTATATATTTTAATTTGGAAGATATGTTTCAAAAACATAGCTAGCTCTAGTGGTTAAGTTATTGCATAATTACACAAATGACTGAGGTTCAATTCTTGCTATTGACAATTTTTTAATAACCTCATAATTTCGGAAATAAATCATAATTCCGAAAACAAATTTATTATGTCAAAATAATTTAAAAAAAAACATAATGACATGGCATGTGTGATGACATGATCCTGCAGTTCAATTAGCTACATATCACGCTACTCCCCGAGCAGCGCTCTTCCAGCGGCCCGACTTGGTTTATAAATCGCTGGGGGCTTTTCGCCTTCGCCCCCCCAAACCCCCCGGCGGGGGGCTTCCCTCTTTGATTTAATCGTAGGCGGGTCCCTGCCCTGCTTAGCTGAACCAACACACTATCGTGTTCCTTACCCAGACCCCCTGGAGGGGGAACCCTTAAGCCTCCTGTTGCCACGGAAGCACCCTTCCTGCCATAGCCGTACAGGCACTACTCCCCGAGCAGCGCTCTTCCTTTTATGTTCTTTTTGGCGCTCCCCCTCCCTTAATAGGGGGGAGCAAAAGACCACGCTTTCAGATTACTAAAATAGCTAGCTATCAACTATAATTCCTCTTTCTTAAAGAAGTTACACATTAGCATCTCATAATACCAACTTTCAGAATGTCATATGTGATCAATGAAACTATCTACTAGGTTGCTATCCCAATACGCCATTCGGCATCTTCTTAGCAGCAAGTATATATATATATATATATATATATATATATATATATATATATATATCACAGCAAGTTATACAAAAACAAAATGTACAATGGGGTGTTGGCATCACACTAAGCCATGCACCAAAACGAAACTAAACAAAGTATCTAGGATGCATCCATACGCCCTCCTACAAATCAAATCAAATCATATATGGCCAAGTGCATAAAGAGCACACACAAAAATGGAGACGCCATGGACTAATCACACCGCCACGTGTCACGCCATTGGTGCCACAATGACGCGGCCATGGTACCTTCATGGCTAGTTATAGCTCGAGCATCGGAACAAAACAAAGGGTTCATATAGCATATTGAAACGAAACATATTATGTTCAAAGAAGATCATGATCAAACATACGAATAAGCTCATATCATGGCAGTGTCAAATGAAGCATATATCAAACGAATTCAAAGGGTTCAACGAAGTTATCAAATAAGATAGCAAACGAATATCGAATCATATGATGGGAAACATAAATAGGGATTTCAAAGATGCAAATAGATACGGATCAAATGTTATAAGAATCCTTAAGAGAAGGATAGAATATCTGTACCTTAAAAGTAAATCAACGCGTATTCGAAAACTAGAGTTACTCCTTCTTCAACGAATCTACACGAATGTGAGGACATATTACTATTTAGAACTCTATTTAATCACTGTTTTAATTTATACTTTATATGAGCATATGTTAAATCGTTTTAATATAACTATTTTACGATTACATTAATAAAGTTTTAAAACTAATTATTTATAACAGATCCCATTACGGCTTCATGTAGATACCAATATTTTTAAACCAAGACATGTTACACTTTTCTATAGCCATGCATAGCCTAACCATTTTAGTAAGTTACATGTGCTCCTATTTTATTGCTATGAACTCATGATCAGATATAGGTTCATTAGAATTTACAGATTATCATAATTTTACTCGAATACCGCAAGACCGCAAGACGATCTATTAGAATTATGTTCATTACCTTATAATGTTTTATAGGGTTCAGAAGACTTGGTACTTAATCTATATAAAATCGGAAAGTGTAAACCACTATCATATCATATTCTAAGATTTCCATTTTCAAGCATTCAAGATGTTCATATATAATTCTTATAATAAGTTCGATCATTTTAATATCTTCATAGTTTTAGTTGCAACCTACCAGACCTAGTTCTAACTTTCATTATAAACCATAACATATCTCTTTGTTCCATTAATATTTCTAAAGTCCAAGTATCTGATTAACATTAGTACATGCATATATATATTCATGACGCATAAAGTTTTTAGTTCTACAATGATGAATACGTTTAAAACCCGCAATTTTCTGATTCTTCGCAAAGTGGATTATTGACAATGATTCTTAGATATATATAACTATCTCATATGAGCATATACATAGGTTTCATACTTAACATGCTAATGATGTGTTTGATTATATGTAGTAAAATATTGGTTTTAGATATACCTCTAGGCCAAACAAGTTTGAACCCGAAGACACGAACACCAAGATTTAGTGAGATACGATCCAACCTAGATACTCGGAAGTAACCGAAACAGCTAAAGAACCGATCGCGGACTAGAAACTTATTCCCACACGAACTGAAACCAAACCGAACCACGAACCAAAACACGAACAGAACTCAAACCAAAATAAACGAAACCCAAACTTGAGATACGTACACACACAGAAACCCCGAACATGATCAATGCCAATGTGAAGCTACTGTCTAGCCTTTCTTGATTGCTTGAGTGCATCGTTTATAGAGGCTTATAGTTGGTCAGATTAATTAAATACTTTTCAAACCTCATTAATTAGTCGGTCAAAAGGCCGGACACAACGGTTACAAAAAAGAAAAGAAAAAAAACATTAGTCGTCACGACTTCAAGTTGTAAATCAAATTTATAAAAAAAAGAAAGGTTTAAGTTAGATTTTTTTATTAAAAAACAGGTCCCGGCTAAGTTTATCAAACCAAATCAATGAAAAACAAGCGTTTGATCCGGGTATGAAACAAGTAAATTCATTAAAATTGATTTTGGTGTTTAGTTTTCCCTCTCTTTTCCGTCTTTTATCACTGGACCGACACCTTCCTTCATCAATTCAATCTCCCATTTGACACTACCACAAACCCTAAATCAAATGTAGGGAAACATGTAGACTTTTATTAAAATAAAATCAGATTGTAATTAATAATAATTAACAGAAAGAAAATGGCAGAAAATAAACAGACATAATGGGGTAGAAGCAGAAGACAGACAATATGAACGATAATTAAAGAAAGTAGTAAAAGGTTGTGAACGAGGCACATGTTGGACACGCTTCCCTTAAAACAGATTCGTAGTCTGTCTCCCAAGGTACAACGTTCAAAGCTGTTGTACAGCCGGACTGGACATACCTGCCTAAAATATCACGGAAAACTGAGTGCTTCTGATCGAAAAGACTGCTGGAAAACTTGTTAATGGAGCTTTTCTCTTTTGTGTGTTTTTGGTTGTTCATCTATCTCGAATGGTTGAGATTGCCATATACATTCATATGTAACATACGGTGTAATGGTGCAATCAATATGGTTAATGATTCATTAATTTTCTGTTATAAACCTTTGAGTAAAAAAATAACCGCCAATTAAATTATCAATTAATGACTCATTAATTTACAGTTATAAACCTTTGAGTCAAATAATAACCGCCAATTAAATTATCAATAACGACCATAAATACAAGTTATTAAACTGAAAGCAAAAAATAACAGCCAATTCAATGTCAAAGTTAAGGACACCTAAAATTTGCAGTTACCAAACGAGCCCGTAACTGACATTTAATCCATTTTCCTTTCCTCCATCTCACAAACTTTCCCCCCTTCTTTAAGACTCGATATCTCATGAACACACTAACACTGTTTTGCGGACATAATACTAGGCTCGACCTGGCCTTACATTAATAATTAATTTATTAATAATTATCGTACGTTCCAAAGTTAGTGAATGGAAATGCGGTACGAAAACACTTGAAATTTTCAGCGACAAATTTCTGCGTTAAGTCCTGCATAGGATAGGTAGGTTGTGACCCAGTTGAAACCTTCCTCGTTGTGAGATGCACTAATGCCTCCTAGATCTGAGTAGATACGCGGTGGCCTTGACTCATCCTCTGTTTACGTACGACAGACAGATACACACTCACACATGACCTCTCCCTGACATTGTCAAGGGATCCTGCATAGATTCGTGCTCGTATATGGTCATGAGCACTAGCCTGGTGTTCTGCAAGAGCTCTTAGGAATTGCGCCCCCACAATTCCCTTCGAAGCGACCCCACTTCTCTCTCACATAGGTGATTTCATCCTGAATCATTAAAAACATATGTTTTTGTGATTTCATCTTGAATCATTATGCTTTGTGATTTCATCCTGAATCAATAAAGCTATATGTTTAACCTCTCAACAAGTTACATTTATTATAGGAATGGACTAGGATGTTACAATTTTTAAGTAACACCCCTATATTGACGTGACTTTCCATACATTTCTTGTCCTATTGAACCTAGATCTTGGGATCTCCAGTCAACTGGTTTAGCTTTTCCTTTATAGAAACTCATTCCTTTAAGGTCTTTAGTCTCATTCCTTTAGATGACTCTCTAACTAACTCTCTGCTTAAGCCTTTCGCAAGCGGATCCGCGATGTTATCCACTGACTTTCCGTAGTCAATCGTGATAACTCTATTTGAGAGTAGTTGTCGCACCAATCATCGTTTTGATGAATATGTCTTGACTTACCATTTTACATTGTGATATGAGCTCTATCAAAATTCAATTGACTATCACACTTTATAAACATGGCCATTACCGGTTTACGCCATCTTCGTATGTCCTTTACGAATTAACGTAAATATCCCGCATATTCCATAAATTTATCTTGAATGATAAATTTAGTTATCATCATAGATTTAGCTATAAGCGTCTGTTTGAAATAATTTCAAGATTTCTAAGACATAGCTTTCCATTTAGCGTAAATACATCCGCTCTAGTGGATCAAAATCCGTGTTTGCACTGCTCTATCTTTTGATAGCAGCCAGATATCTTCCATAATGCAATCATAGTACTCATGTAATACTTATTCAAATGGTCCCCACTTGAATTACTGGTATATCTACTTAACTTGACAATAAGTTCTAAATCAAGGCACGTCATTAGACACATAAGATGCCCAATACTCTTTGAGTATTCAAAATAGGCAACACCTTTAGATTAAAAGATGTCATTGAATTCTAGCTAGGCCGGAACCCCCCACAGTGAACCTCTCAAGAATATTGTCCTTACAATGTTTTTGACTTAACACAAATCCATATTGGTTCACATCCAAGAACCATATCCAACAACTAATGAAGTTCATGTCAAATCTTGACTCCAACATACCATTAGTGGATTTGTTTATCTTCTTATCACTTCTAGTGATAATTATACCATCTATGTATAAACACATGAGTACACATATACATCCATTAATTTTGAATCCACATTCTTACATGATATGGTGAAATTTGATGTCCTTGTTTTGGAGCTTTCCTTAAGTCATATAATGACTTAACAAGCCTACAAACTTTGCTCTCTAATCCAGGAGCTATGAAACCCTGTGGTTGGTTCATATATATTTCTTCTTCTAAATCTCCGTTTAGAAATGTCGGTTTCACATCCATTAGGTGAACTTCCAAATTCCTTAATGCGGCAATAGCAAGTACCATTCTAGTCGAGGTTATTCGCGTAACAGGAGAATAAGTATCAAAGTAATCTAGACCTTCGCGTTGTCTAAATTCTTTGATTACCAATCTTGCTTTGTGCTTGGCAATGGTGCCATCGGCTTTCATCTTCTTCTTGAAGATCCATTTATAGCCTAGTGGTTTACAACGGGAAAGTAAAACCACGAGCTTCCAAGTATGTTTTGTATAATAGAATCTATTTCACTTTTATTGGCTTCTTTCCATTGAGCCATTCCGAGGAAGTTACCGCTTCTCGATAAGAAGTAGGTTCATTTCCTACCATAAAAGAAACAAAATCGGGTCCAAACGATTTCTCGACTTTTTGCCCTTTTGCTTCTTCTAGGTTCAACCTCTTCTTCCTTGGGTTGATCTTATCTCTCATCTTGGAGATCATTATCATCCCGTTGTCTCTGATCTTGGACAACTTCATCATTTATTCTAGATGATCTTCCAATTTCCTTTGTGAACAAGGAAATATATTTTCAAAGAAGGAAGCACTTCTTTATTCCATTATCATATCCTTGTGTATATCCACAAATACAAAGAAACCATAAGCACTACTGTTATGAGCATATACTAAGAACATGCAATTCACAGTTTCAGGTCAAATCTCTTGAACCTTGGGGTTCAATACAGATATCTTAGCTAGATACCCCCCACAGTTGTAAATACTTATAAGATAGTTTTCTTCTCACCCATATAGTTCATAAAATTATCTTACTTTCTTTACAAGGATATCTAAAAGATAAGTAGCCGATATAATCGCTTTCCCCCACATGCCATGGCTTAAACCAGGACTTACGAACATGGCATTAACCATATCTTCTAAGGCACGATTCTTTTCTATATCGAGAGCAATATATTTGTGTCTTATTTTAAGTTTAACACATAAATTTAGAAATGGAGACACAAATTCACCTCCGATATGACTTCGAACCACCTTGTATCCGATAATAAGTTGATTCTCAACTTATTTATATAGAACAATCTTGTCTATATCCTTACTCTCAAGTAAGTGTACATAGCGATATTTTGTACTACCATAAGCAAATATGATGAAGTACTCACTATTCGCTACCTTAGTAGGTATCAATTCCAATTCACATAAAACCATGTGAATACTATCAATGGTTTGGTTATTTCCGTTCAACCGAGAGAAAAAAATCTTGTCAATTTGGCTTCAACACAAGTTTTAATTTGTAGTCTGTTTCAATACAAAAATGGGCATCCAATTTGGTTTAATTAGGCAACATATTGAGTTATAATTTAAAATATGTCTGAGTCAGCCATGTCATACGTTTAAAGAATCAAATAAGTTAAATTCACACTCATTTTACTAAAATGACCATTAGAAAATATGTTTAGCTTAAACATTTAAAGGTGTAACCCCATATACAAATTTCACTAAGCAACCATCCGGACACAAGATTACTACGAACCTCCGGCACGTACAACGCATTGGTTAACTTAGACTCTTTTCCAGATGTGAATCACAACTCCTTTTCCCTTGATATTAGCAGTTGGAGAGTTGCCCAAATTCAATCTCTCCATTCTCAGCTGCATTGAAAAAGATAATCAAAGTGCTAATCCACCATTACCTAAGGTCAGATTCCCTCATGGCCTTAGTTTTTATGTCATTAAGACCATATAACGCATAGTTATGGCACATAAGGTTTCTGAATGCTTCAAAGCATCTACCGTACACGTAACTAGAGTATCGGTCTCCCTTTTAACAAGTTCGGGAGCAGATCCTTTAATGTCACTCGTGACATTCCAAATTTATTGTAAAAGGTAATGCACCAACTACAAATGCCGCTTCAACATTGGCACTGCCAGCAGAGCCTCCTCAGAAGAGACATATGAGTGCACATGAAGTACGTGTATTGTTTTGTTCATTTGCTATCTCTTATACTCCACTATGTTTTTTTTACTTATCTATTTGTCTTGTGAAGGATTTTGAGGTGTCAGATAATGACAACCATTCTACAGCACCACCAGTACAAGGTAATGCACCAACTACAAATGCCGCTTCCACATTGGCACTGCCAGCTGAGAAGAAACAGATGAGTGCACATGAAGTACGTGTATTGTTTTGGTCATTTGCTCTCTCTTATCCTCCACTATGTTTTTTTTACTTATCTGTTTGTCTGTGAAGGTTTTTGAGGTGTTAGATGATGACAACCATTCTACAACACTAGTACAAGGTAATGCATCAACTACAAATGCCGTTTCCACATGGTCACTGC
>BQNB010134049.1:1687-18372 GCA_026074375.1 Tanacetum coccineum | reverse complement strand
AAAAGTGAAATGCAATCTTATCTCAAAAAACATGTTTTTATAAAATTATCTCAGGTTGCCAAGAAGTACAACACTTGCTTATAAAAGTACGACAGATTGCCTTAAAAAATGCGTTTTTTAATATTAAAATACACATTTTTTAAGGCTTTGTACTTCTGGGTAAACTGAAATAATTTTATGAAATAATATTTTTTGGGATAGAATCGCATTTCTTTTTTATTTTTTATATTAGAAATGGGATTTTCCCTTATGATATTTAGCAAATGTTTGGTGGGTCACATGGACGTAATGGCGGCTATATTCGAATGGAGATCACATCGGATTATCGTGTCACTTAGTTTAATGATTTTCAAAATTTGTTTCTTGATTTTTCTATGTGTCCAGGTTCACTGAACCCACACAAAAGTCTCCACGTTCATTGGATCTTTCTACAAACATGAAGAATTTAATATCTTATCTTTTAATGACTACCGGAACACATGACAACATTATATTGATTTATTGGTCCAAAACTCTCCATTAAAATCGTTAAACGAGGCATTAGTCGGTCGCGCGTAGATGCAAAACTTAATATTGATAGTTTTCGTCTAATATATATTTTTAGTGTCAAAGTTAAACTTAAATCATAGCCATTTATTTTTAATTCAAACCTTCAAACTTGATTTTAACCCTCTACTTATTTTTATTAAAATTCATATCCTCGAACAAAAGAAGCATGTCAACAATATTATGATCCCGATATATAAGTTTAAACAAATACCTCATTAATAAATTATCATGGTTGATGTTTAATAAATAACGAGGTTTGTAACCCGCGCTTCGCGGCGAAGCGCGGTTTTTTTTTTAAAATGAGGGTAGTTTTTCGTAATTTTACGCATAGTGCAAGGAGTATTTCGTAATTACCCGGGGGCTATTTCGTAATTACCCGGGGGCTATTTCGTAATTTAAAAAAAAAAGTTGACGGGTCGGGTCAAAAGCACGTTTCAAAAAAAAAACAAGAAAAAAAACGGGTCGGACCGGGTCAACCCGCCGGAAGCAGCCGGGTCGGACCCGGGTCAACCGGCAGCATTAAATGATTTATTGGTCCAAAATTTCTCATTAAAATCGATAAAACGAAGTATCAAGTGATCACGCGTTGATACGAAACTTAATATTCGATAGTTTTCGCCTAATATATATTTTTAGTGTCAAAGTTAAAATGAAATCATAGCCATCTATTTTTAATTCAAACCTCCTAACCTGATTTTAGCCTTCCACTTATTCTTATCAAAAATTATATCCTCAAACAAAAGAAGCATATCAACAATATTATGATCCAAGTATATAAGTTTAAACAAACACCTCATTAATAAATTATCATAGTTGATTTTTTTTTTTGAACGGCGATTATATTAAAAATCTAGCAAGGAGCTAGGTTACAAAGCAATAAGATACGGGTTCTTAAGCCAATCATTCCATGTGAATGAAGCTTTACACCTAGAATTACACCACATAAAAGAACTAGACAAAATGTTATCAAATAAAATCGCCTTTGAAGGGTAAGTACTATCAAACAGAATCTTGTTACGGAAGCCCCATAAGAACCACCACGTAGTATAAAAAACTCCTTCCAACAACTCCTTTAGATTACTAGGCAGCCGAATATCCATCATCCACTCAAACCAATTCGTATAAGAACTAAAGCCCGCATATGAAACATTCCACCAGCGAGCAATCTTCAAATAAATCTGGTCCGCCAATCGACAACTGAAAAACAGGTGAGACGAGGTTTCAATACCGCCTTCACATGTAGGGCACGTGAGAGATTCAATATCTATGCCTCTGCAAGAAAGATTAAAACGAGTGGGCAATGCATTAAGTTTGATCTTCCAAGCTACAATGTTAACCTTAATCGGAATGAAGTTAACCCATCTCGTCCTAGTCGCGTCAGATGAGGATCTGCAACAATCGACTTTTTTCCTAAACGAAGCTACAGAATACTCCCCATCGTAGTTGATTATCATAGTTGATGTTTAATACAACAGTATTATGATCCGTGAAAGCACAATTAGCATTTAGCTACATAAGAATATAAGATACTTGGCCCCATTATGATACTCGTTATTTTCTTAATTTTTTTTTCTCGGTCAAATATTTTATAGCGTCTTGTTATTTTTTTTATCATGTTTTTGCAGATCTGTATAGTACATATAAAAAGTTTATGTATTTTCTTTCTAAATTGTAAATTTTTAATTTTAAAATTTAAAGTAATGCAGTTTGCATAAATTACTTCTAAATATTTCTTAATACACCGTTGAACTTTTTTATGGTGAAATGTGAATTATATTACTATGCCAACGGATATGTACACACCTTATATTAATTTTAAAAACCACATACTTTATATTTCAAAAAACTCACACTTTACATCTCACGATTTCATAGATATAATTACATTTTCTTTTTACGCGAGTATCCGTTTAGTAAAGAGTAATGTCTAAATTCTTAACTCAAACTAGCATACCTCTTGTAATTATTAACTGGAGATTTATAGCGTTGTCTAGATGTTTTATATCCTTATTTTCCACATGACTTGGAAAGCATTGTCTTATTTGCCTTGGCTACCCTACTCACCATTCCTTTTAAAGAATTTATTTTATTTTTAAGATACTTTCATTTTGGTTGATAGGTTTGTTTATTTTTGGTCTCCTTCTTATAACGAAATTTATTTATCATTATTGATATTGTCAATAATCTTAGTAGTTATTAACTTATTATTCATGGATGGATAAGTTTATTAAAATCCATGCATTACTATGGTGCTGTTTGTTTATTAAGAGGCTCTGAATTTGAATCTGATTCGCACATCTGAATCTGAATATTCGGTAGAAAAGTCTGAATCTGGTTCCCATCTTAATCTGAATAAGTGGTCAAGAAGTCTGAATTTAAATGAAATAAAACTGTTTGTTTTGGTAAAAATGTATAAATGTGTTAAACAATAATTTTCACAATTTAAATATAAAATGATTTTATTCGCACAAAAAATATTTTTTATTAAATAAAAAACAAATTTTATAATATAATCAATTTAAAGTTAAAGTATTTAAAAAAACATGCAATCTCATGTTTATTCGACAAAAATAAACATGTTAGAGTTTAAATTGAACTTTTAAAACGATTAACTAAATGAGTCACGTTAGAATTAAGATGTATGAGTCCGAAACCGTACCCTTTAATTTGAACAAAATATAAATTGACGCATATTATCTTATACATTCTTTATATAACAAAACATATGCAATCATTCTATTTAATACTTTTAATACAAAAGATAAAAGTGAAATAAGAAAAAAAAATCAAGAAATAAAATAAAAAAATAAAAGTAAAGTAGAAAATAAAAAAATAAAAAAAAAGATATTAAGAGGTGTTAAGACACCCCCTTCACATCTAGTCCAGTAAGAGGTTTATGCCTCTTACTGCCTCTTAATGGCCAGAAAAAAAACAAACGCTCTAAACAGTGTTTGGATCTTACTGACTCTGAATGACATGAAAAAACAAACAGTCTTAATGACTTAAATGTCTGACCGCGTCTGAATGAGCCAAATTAAGATGCTGTTAAGAGGTATTTCTGAAAAAACAAAACGCCACCTATATCTTGCGACGATTGGAAATGAAATTATTGGCAGGATATATTGTTAATTTATTATCAAAAACTCTGTGGATAAGTTTTTTGAATTGTCCATAATGTCACTTCACTAAGAAAATACTTGTCTATATATTAATGATAAGATTTTTTGAGATTGGATTGCCAACTCAAAAATGACTAGTGTCAAGATTGGAATATTGGAATATTGGAATATAGTTTCTTTATACAAATGGAGTTTATAGACAACAAAGAATAGTACTACGTCATTATGTATATTGTCGTCCCTTTTTAATTAGTGAGCAATAACTACAAAATTACTATATCATCAACTAACTCATGGCTAGTAAATAAAGTAAAGTATTTGTTCTTTGAAAATGTTTTGTGTAAATAAAGATTATTAATAAGTAAAAGACACAAAAATAACTTTTCAACGTTTAACTCTTTTTATTAAGAATTATATCTCATTGTATGCGGAACTACAACGGGGATTGAATGACAATGTGTGTGTGTGTGTGTGATCTCCTCACTAATAACTTTGCATAAACATAAAGTGTTATGCAAACTTAACTACTATGCTAACCAATTAAGCTCACTCAGGGACTTAGTAGATTTGGAGGAGTAAGTGTTTGTGAAAGTTACGACTTTGAATGCACAAATTTACATCTACTCCTTTACAATAGTTCTATATATACTACTTAGGTAAGGTCATACCCACATGGGTGATAAGTGCACGTACAACTTTGTCTCTATTATATTTCTATTCTAAATATGGGACAACGCTACTTTCTAAGGTCGGTACTGACACTGACCTTATCTTCATACCCTATTCAGGATAGTTTGACTTCGAGCAGATTAGAGCTTGGACTTATCTTTTTTAAACTATTACGCCTATTCTTCAGTCTCTTGTCTTCAGGGTCTTTTAGTTGTTGGAGATCGTATGGGGTTCAATGACTCTATTGCCACAACTCACTGAACTCATCACCTTCTTTTTTGGCTCAAGCTTCATTCACTAAGTACCGCCTCACTGAATGCTAGAGTCTTTCTTATAGACTCAGGCTGAGCATCCTGAATAGAGGTGTACAAAACCGGTTTAAAAAAAAATCAAACCGGTTTTAGTCAACCGGTTTGTAAACCGGTTTTGGCCAAAACCGGTTCGGTTCTAAACCGGTTTTCCCATCCAAAATCTTGAACCGATACGAACCGGTTCAAACCGGTTTGCCGTAAACCGATTCGGTAAACCGGTTTGAGTGATGAATTTTTTTTCCAATGGGTGAGTGATGACATCTAGTATTAGCCTCTACCTTCTACCCTCTACTTATTAAATGACATCTAGTATTAAATGTATGAAATATAGTTATTAAATATGACATGTACCCTCTAGTACTTCTTTAGTTTCTTAGCCTGCAAATGGTTAGAAAAAGAATACAAAAAACGTGGTCATTCAATGACACACTGTCACTCTGAAAATCACATGTCACATGTTAACCTTTCTCAAAAAAACCGGTTCACAAATCGGTTTATAAACTGGTTCACAACCTGGTTCGGTTCAAACCCGGTTTCAAACCGGTGGTATTTAAAAAACATGAACCAGTTCATAAACCGGCTGTTCAGTTTGGGCCAAACCGGTTTTTAAAAAATCGGTTTAAAAAAAACCGGTTCCGGTTTTTTTTTCCGGTTAGTTAATAAACCGTTTTTTTGCCCACCTCTAATCCTGAAGGTAACTCACTAAGTGACTGTTCACTCAGTGACCTTGAAATGTTAAAGGTTATTGACACTTAGGATATTTTGTATTCAAATCTTAAGTGAAAGATCATTGGGCACTGAATTGGCCCAACATATATTAAATAGATACATACTTTCGTTAAAATTTCATTTCAGATTCGATATGATTTACATATGTGTGGAAAGCAAATAAGCAACAAGTTGCGCCATTAGTTTTTTTAAATTAATTTTTTTTGAAAACAACATTTATTGGTCAATGTGTCGTAACAATACTATGCATAACTCGTTGGACTTTCATGAAGAGCTCCACCGCGCATTGAATCTCTGGTAGTAGATCCATATCAAACGCCTAAAGAATAAACATATCTGATATATTAAATGTACGAGACAAATTTTGCATTTAAACATTTCAATGATATGATTCAATATGCTACGAGTATATCTTAAACTTAGGGCCCGTTTGGTTAGGAGAGTTTCTTTGGATTTTGGATTACAAAATTGAAATATGTTGTTTGGTTTCATCTTTTGCCCTTGGGTTTGGGGTTCTAAACCATAAATAAAGGGTTATATTAAAGTTTGGGGTGGTGGGGGGTTTTATGACAATTGTAGGACCAAATGCTTTCTCCTCCTCTTATTTTATTTTTTATCCTCTCATCTTTTACTTAGTAAAGGAAAACGAAAAGTAGGGACTTTTGCATTTCAAAAAAGAAGAATCTTTCCTTATTAGGTATGATGCTTTAATTTTTTTATTATTTTTGAATATATGTTTAATTAAAAAGCTTAAATACTTCTAAAATTAACATTATTTTGGTGGAGAAATCTGATAAAATGTTATTATCAAACATTTAATTAAACAATACACCGAAAACATACTAAACAAATACAATCATAACTTTTTATTTGCACCGAAAACATACTAAAAAAATACAACCATAACTTTTATTTAAACAATACAATTATACAACTAAAAATATATAAATACTAATACATTTCGAGCTTCGGCATGGCCATCACCCGAAAAACATGATTTGCTGTACTAAAGTAGACAAGTATGTCCGAGCTTCGGCAATGCCATTCACCCCGTAATACTCAATCATTAAATCTTCCTAAAAAATCTTCTACATCTACATGTTCAATATCAAAGTCTTCAAACTTACTTCACTAAATTGTATTCGGAGGGATATCCCTAATTCAACTTCTTCTCTTTCGAAAGTTTCTTCAAACGCTTCTAATATCGACCCTTCCAACGAGTTTTCATGTTGGACCCTATCTACTCCGTCCAAAAAATCTTTCAACATACACATACTCCACGATTCGGGGGTTAGTCCATGACTTCTTTCCGATATAATTTTCCTACCGCTAATAGAAAAGGCCGCTTCGGAGCTACCGTCGAAGCTTGGACCGTTAATACGTCACGAGCCATAGCGGATAAAATGGAAATTGGATTTTCCCTTCTTTCTCACAAAGCCTAAAATTCAAAGTTTCTAAACTCTTCGGGCCTTAAAGTTATTAAAAAGTTTGTAGCCATATATTGTCCCAACTCGCTTGTTGGGGCCAATGTTCGTTGACGCTTTGTAGCGTCTTCAAATAAACTATTATAAAGGTTTATATTAATGTCACTTGTCATTCGGGACGATCCGGCCCGCATTTGATCAACAATTGGGTTTTTGTTTTGACCAAATTTTTGTTGGGCATAAATTCCAAATAAATTTTAAAGTTATCGTTAACTATATAAAGTTTAGAGTTTATATAGTTGGGTCGGTTGTCATGCGTCTAACCCCAAGGAATAAATCTAAATTGTTCATTATTCTTGTTGTTTTTTTATTTTTTTTAATAAAAGTTCTACGCCTCCACATGTACACATGATTAAGTGCGGCAAACAAGTAAAAACCAAAGGTAAATTAGCACAATATTTTACCAATTTTTTTTTATAACTTTAACCTTTCTTCTAACATTTACTAGTGGGAGGTTTTAATTCCGTCAATTTTTCCGTCAAAGCATAAAATTTGATTTAAACTAATGAGCTAGTTGGTAATAAGACACCCGATAATATAGTTGTTGCCACTTTAAAAACTTGTAAAAAAAATAGTTAAATCATTTAGAAAATCCCAATCTTGGGCCTTTAACAAACGGACTATATCTATTAACAAGTGTTTCATAAAAGCGTTTAAGTCTCACGTTGTCCGTAATATTAATTTTCAAACATCATGCAATAGAATCCACCTAGTATTATTTGCATAGCAAGGTCCTAGGGTTCCACCACATTGTTTACGAAAACGCTAAATTCATTTGTCGTTCGATACTCCGAAACTAAATATATAGTTACTAATATACTCCCTAAATTTCATTCTTAAACTATCACATATTTTTAATGCCGCATGCACGATAAATTTAATACATGAGCAACACAACGGAAAGAAAAAAAAGACCATTAAAACGGTTTTACCACGTAATTTTAACAAATCCATTAGCATCTAGTATTATTGGATGCATTATCTAGTGAAATCGTAAAAACTTTATCCTACTAAATTAAGTCAATTAAAGTGTCATGTAAAATTTTTCTTAAATGAACCGTATGAGGATAACCAAATAGTTTAAAAGCAATTATCCGTTTCATTAATAACCAAGATTCAGGATTAAACCAATGAGCCGTAACGGCTAAATAAGAATTTGCCGTACCATGTGGTGCGGTCCAAGTATCCGTAGTTATAGAAACACCATATTTTATAATCACGAAAACCATTAATTAAAACTTTTTTAGCCGTTCCCATAATTTAAAACATCACTTCTAAGAGAAGACGACTTACATGTTGAATACCGACGGATGTACCTCCTTTTGATGATCATCGTAAGCTTGACGTTGTCGAAGTGGTGTGAAAAGGAAGCGCTTGTTGAATGACAAACTTCGTAAAATCAAGCGAAACCGCATCATTTTCAAATATAACAAGACTTGACCATCCGCACCAATCAGTACCTTGTGACTATCATTTTGTTGCTAACCGCATATACAACCTTCTTATGAGTCCAGGAGATGTAGTGTGACGCGGTTAAAAAAAAAAAAAATTTTCATACATTTCTTGCAACGCGCCTTTTCCACCCCATCGATCATAATACACATATCGTAATTAGACCAAACATCGCCTTTTCTCGTAGTTGGTCTAATTCGCACCACATCTTCATTTGTGTAAATTTTTCGACCATGGCTAGTAGAAACGGAGGCATTAGTGGAAGCTTGTTGTGAATGTGAGTTTTCCATTAATAGACGGGAATTTGAGAAATTTAGAGTATATATATCACGATTTACATGAAAAAGAGAGATTAGTGAGTGTTTTTGATGTGTTTTCAACCCCAACCCATTACATGTATTTATAGTACTAAGCCATGCCCTAAAATCATCAAAAAACAAAAAAAAAACAAAAAAACGGGTATAAACGGCTAGTAGCCGTTGTGATTTTTTTTTTAAAAAAACCGAAAAAAACCGGTTTAAAAAAAAAAATGAAACGGCTAGTTTGACTTCCATGTTGACCGGTTTTTTTAACCGGTTAAAACCGGTTTTTTTTTAAAAACTATTAACGGTTATAAAAAAAAAAACCGGGTTTAACCGGTTTTTTTAAAAACCCGGTTTTAAAACCGGTATGATAAAAAACCCGAAAACCGGTCTAACCGGTTCGGTTATATTTAACCGAACCGGTTAAAAAAAAACCGGTTAGGATTTGCATGACTAGTTGGGGGTGGTGGGGGGTTTTATGACAATTGTAGGACCAAATGTTTTCTCCTCCTCTTATTTTATTTTTTATCCTCTCATTATTAATATAAATCATTTTTATATTTTATTTTAATATATAATATATATTTAAATATTATTTTCTCTCTCCTAACTCAAATTCAAATTCAAATCCTAAACCAAATTTAAATCTAAATCTAAATCTTAATCCTAAACCCACCTACAAACCAAACGAGCCCTTAACATCCTCGTGCAACTTGACATACCTCTACTTTTTCTTGTCCACTACATTATATAAGCCTACAAAACCAGGAGCACTTGCATTAAATAGTCGGGTCGACCCGCCTGGTCCGAACCGACCCGACTCAGTCTATTTTTAATTTTTTTTTTGGTATTTACGAAATAGCCCCTCGAGTATTTACGAAATACCTCCTCACACTATGTGTTAAATTATGAAAACTACCATCATTTTAATTTTTTTATAAAATATCCCTTTTCCCATTAACAGTCGTTAAGTAACGACCGTTAGTTTAATTTTTTTAGAATGCACCAAAATAGTGCTTGAAATCGATCGTTACTTAACGACCGTTAATTTATTTTTATTTACAAAAATATACCTCTTCTCACGTCTAGCCGAAAACAACGGCCGATAAACATCCCGCAGCGGAACGCGGGTAGACACGCTCGTTTATCAAATAAATGAAGTTTCATTTGTTGATCGAAATGAATTAAAGTTAGATTAATACAGTGTGTTTGGATGAACATTATTTGGAAGCCCTTTTTTAGCCATTGATTGTTAATCCGAAAATAGCTTGTATGATCTCATTGTAATATTTCTTAATTCTATCGTCTCGTTAGTTTTTTTTAGGGTGAACTACAAAAAATTTCCCTGTGGTTTCTGTTTTTTGCATGTTTTGCCACCTAGAGAAAAGTTCTGTGTAGAACAATGTTTATTAAAGGAACAAAGCGCTCCATCTTGGCCTTAGATTCAAATTCAATCCAACGGCTTGTAAATAATCCCGTTTTATTTTTTATTATTACTTAGGGTCATTTTCGTAATTTCCCATACTACTAACTCAACTTGCAGGGGTTTGAGAATTCACTTCTCATTTACTACACCTACCAATAATACACACACACACACACTATCCAACCACCCCCAAATCACTCCTAAAGCAAACCCTAACTCTGTTCTTGCAAAATTCATCAAAATTGATGTTATAAAATGGACATACAAGACGAAATAACACTATATGAAGGTGATTTTTTGCCTCGATCGTCTTTGATGCGAGATTTCGATCAAAAATAAGCTTCCAGATGTTGATTATGGTATGTATGTGATTTTGTATTCATATTATTTTGGTATATGATGAATAGATGTTGCTTATTTTGGTGCTTATTTAGGTTTTTCAGGTTTTGTTGCCTATTTAGGATATTATCTGTAAATGTTGTTTAATTTGTTTATTATTTGTTGCTTATTTAGCTTTTTAGATTTTTAAGTTTTTGTTGCTTATTGTTGCTTATTTTGATATGTTGTTGTATTTGTGTTTATCCTTGTTGTGATTGTTGTTGTTTTGTTGATGCACACCATGTGTTTGATTAAATGCGACTATGATAATCACACGTGATTTAGTAAGTTTTTATGTGTGAATGGCCATTTTTGTTGTTATGACACCGGGATACTATGTTATGGACCATGTCACTCTTATGACGTATTTATTTTAGAGAAGCAAAGTTTGATGGTTTAAAGTTTATAGGAGGCTCTCAAAGTTTGATGCCATAATCCTTTATTAGAGAAACAACGAAATTGGCCCATGAGCATGACATATATGTCAGTACGGGTGATTGGGTTGAATATCTGCATCAAAAAGGTTATTCTTCCTTCAAAGAATATACAGAGGTAATCAAAGTCAAAAAACGTTTATTCTCATTTCACATGTTTAGTTAAAATATGTCCTAATAATTTGTTCGAGTCTTATAGGAGTGTAAGCAGTTAGGATTTGATACAGTTGAGCTGAACACAAGATTACTTGACGTTCCTGAAGATTACATCATGTTGATCAAGAGTAAAGGGCTTAGAGCCAAGCCTCGATTTGTTGTAAAGTTCAACCAGGCTAACATTCCTCCAACCCATGAATAAGCATATGCATGTTACGTTTTTTCAACAACGTAATTTTGATTTTAGTACAACACACGATGAGGAAGTATTGTACAAAATCACATGTGATTTTGTTCTAAAAATCACATTTTGATTCGTCCAAAATCACATGTGGATTTGTATTGGAGTATTTTATTTAAACATATAAAATTATATCATATTTTAAACCTAGTGCAGAGTAATTAAAAAAAGTTGATATCAAAGAAAGTCAATAATATGGGGATGTGGTCTTGTGTTGAGTGAGATATTTCTGTTTAACATGTTGAAGCATTTGAGGTTCAAGTACGCTACACAGATATTTGTTAAAAGAGTTGAATGTGCATGCGAGAGAGGATGCTTAAATTGGCTAAGCAGTTTGATGTAGAATCGAGGCTTCACTTAATTGTTTAATCATTAAACAACAGAGATCAACGTGAAAGCGATTAAGTAATGTCATACGTAATTGCGAAAAACATGGTGCACTGTGTATTCTTTTATAAGGATATATTCACGAGACAGAAACATATATACTGATAGATTGTACATTGGTTCTTGTATTAAAAAAGGAACAAATATTCATGTTTATATAAACCATGGTTGTTTTATCGTGTGTTTTATGCAACAGATAAACTGCAAGTTCTCACTTTATTGAGCCACGAGACTGACACAAAAGTTTGGATGAACACTTAACATTTTTTGGCTTTGTGACATAATGATAACCAAATCACATGTGATTCATACAAAATCACATGTGATTTGTATTCGTATTGAGTTTTATTTAACAGTTAAATTTATCTTATTGATTGGCCCTGGTTGCAAGATCCTCGGAAGTGATCTCAAAAAATACGAACTGCTGAGTATGCGTTCGGGTTTACGGTTGTTGTTTGGTTGTCTAGCTCGTCAACTGATTTTGGTTACTTGTATCTTGAGCTAATGTTTGGTTTTAGAGAATCAGTGTGTGCAGTTTGTGTGTTTGTTTGGTGTGTACAAAATCACATGTGATTTGTACAAAATCACATGTGATTTGTACATAAGTCTTCAATAAGCAAAACGCAATGACTAAAACGCAATGAAAGCAAAACGCAATGACCAAAACGCAGTCTTCAATAAGCAAAATGCAATGAAGAACACCCCTTCAGTTAGTCAAAACGCAGCCAAGAAAAAATCATCAACCATTCTTGAAAGCCACGAAATGATGTTAAAACCACTTAGTAATGATGCAAGGGATAGATCTAAGCCCGAAAATACAAATCTTTAAAACTTTTAACCACAAACAAAGATCAAATCTTGATTTTTCTTGCTTTATTTTTTCAAACAAAATAGGCAAACCAAGCCACGAATTTGATCTTGTTTAACCACAATAATCAACGACGAAATCCCCCTATGCTCTGGTGCTAATTGTAGATTATAAATGACATACAAACACAAGGGATTTAAAACTAATCTGGAGGTATGGTAAAGTGAAAAAGATGTAAAGCCGTATTATTAGAGATAAAGGTGAAGGAGATGGGAAGTTGTGTATGTGCTTGAGAGAAAACACACACACTACACTTTTACAAATGTGAGCTTCACCCCTCCATGGAAGTATGGAGGGGGTATTTATAGTCCTAGTGACACACAACTATCGTAGCTTGTCATTATTAGTCCCTATGTGTCACGCTATAAATAAACTAATGTAATTCTGTGCTTGTCACCATATTTTAAGGCTAACAAGATTATTGTTGTGTAATGGATTAAATTCGTGGGAAGACATGTGGTATCACTCGCCAAGGGGTGTTTAGTGCTTGATTGTGTCAAAATTCGTGGGTTCTTAATTTTTTGTTTTGATTCGAAAGTAAAACGCAAGCGAAAACCACTTTTTAATCTTTATTCGTGCCTTATAATGTTAAAGTTGTGTACTTTTGTGTTTAGATAAAGCCCTTGTATAGTTTATTAAGGCTCTACACTTTATTTAGTGGCATTGTCGCAGGTTTGAAGAAATTTTCGTGGTTGCGGTTTGTTTAAATGAATATTTCATCGTTGCGTTTTGCTTTGGGATCACGATTGTGTTTTGTGTATAAAGACAAATTGTACGGTTTTGTGGTCCAAAAAGTACAGCTGCATTTTGTCTTTACTCTTATTGTGTTTTGCTTTACATTACATTTTGCCTCAGACTGCGTATTGCCTCAAGATTGCGATTTGCTCGTTGCATTTTGCTCATTGAAGACCACTTTCATAACAAATCTCAATGTTATGCTGCCAAAATTTCAAAATATGTTGCGTTTTATCTAGTGCATTGCGTTTTGCTTCTTGCGTTTTGTCTTAAGGTTGCGTTTTGCTCAAAGACTCATTGAGTTTTGTCTAAAAGAAGTCACTGCGATTTGCTATTTTGTTTTGTCACTGCGTTTTGGTGGTATTGCGTTTTGTCTCGAGAAACTTGTTGAGTTTGGTGGAAATAAAGGTTGCGTTTTGTCTAAAAGTGCATTGCGTTTTGTCCAAGTTGCGTTTTGTCTAAAGGCTGCGTTTTGACTATTGAGATTTGTCAAACATTCTTGGTTGAGATTTGACAATCATTCTTCGTCGAGACTTGCTATTCATTGACCTTCGTTAGACAACAAACCTCAAGGACTTAAAACTTCATTTTGGACTTAACATACAATCAATTAACGTCATCAAACTTAATTAATTCATCAACCTTAACTTCAATTTAATTCTACTTTCACGGTTTGTCTTTTGATTTTGTAAAATCCCGACAACTAATTAACTTTCTTCTCGGTTTTAATCATAGAGTTGTAAAATCCCGTGGAGGTAAATTGCATTCTCTCAATACAATCAACACTTCATAATACTTAAGATCTGATATCCTATATCCATTCACTTCATCAAAATGTCAAATTCAAATACCAATTTACAAACTCAATCATCCAAAGCTCTTCATAATGCTATCATGGAAGCGAGTAGCAAAGATCGTCCACCAATGTTAGCACCGGGTAATTACGTTCAGTGGAAATCAAGAATCAAGAGATTCATTGACACCAAACCTAACAGTGAACTCATCCACTATTGTCTCCAAAATCCACCATACACATTTCAATGGGCTGAGAAGACAGTTCCAGTTACTAAAGGTAGTTCTGAAACAACTACAGAGAGGTATATGGAGAACTATAAGAATTTTTCACAAGACATGCGAGATCAACTGAATGCTGAAGCTGAAGCCATTCTGATCATTCTCACAGGGATAGATAACGATATCTACTCCATAGTTGATGCTTGTCCGAATGCATGTGAAATGTGGAAAGCAATTGAAAGGTTGAAACAAGGTGAATCAATCAATGTTCAAGATCTTGAAACTAATTTATATTGGGAGTTTGGAAAATTCACATTACGGGATGGTGAATCACTTGAATCGTATTACTCAAGGTTCTACAAGATGATGAATGTGCTTGTCAGAAATCAGTGTCATGTTACTAATCATCAAGTGAATATCCAGTTCTTACTTCAACTACAACCAGAATGGTAAAGGTTTGTGACACTTGTTAATCAGAGTCAAGAGCTGAAGACTATCTCCTATCACAAGCTTTATGACATTCTCAAGCAACACCAGAATGAAGTCAATGAGATAAGAGCTGAAAGACTAGCACGTACTGCTAATCCACTTGCACTTGTTGCTCAACAACAACCAGTTTACCATCATCAAAACCATCATACTCAAAACACTCAATATTCCTCCACCAGATCACAATAATCTACCAGAAATAGAGGAAAAGCAATTGTTAACTCTTCTGCTCCTACATATGATCCCGAACCTGATACGGTTACTGAAAATGATGAAATATCAAAGGACAAAGAGATTGACAAACTCATGGCTTTAATTTCTCTCGCATTTAAGAAAATCTACAAACCTACCAACAACAACCTTCGAACATCATCAACCACCCGTAGAGCTAACCAAGATAATTCTCCAAGAATTAACAGAGGAACTGGGTATGATAATCAGAGGGCAGTTAATGTTGTTGGGGCTAGGGAAAATGTAGGTACTCTGGTTGTGTAGAAGTCTGGGATTCAGTGTTATAACTGCAAGGAATATGGGCATGTATCAAGGGAATGTCAGAAACCGAAATGAGTAAAGGATGCAGCTTATCACAAGGAAAAGATGTTATTGTGTAAACAAGAGGAAGTTGGGGTTCAGTTGAATGTAGAACAAGCTGATTGGAAGGATGATACTGATGATGAGTCTGAAGATCAGGAATTAGAAGCACATTATATGTACATGGCACAGCTTCAAGAGGTTACTCCAGATCAAGTTGACAATTCTAGACCAATCTTTGATGATGAGCCAATGCATAAGGTACAAACTAATAATGACAACTATAATGTTTTTGCCATGGAAAGTGAACATCCTGAGCAACCTGAATCTAAAAAAGACATATATCTGGCGAAACATGGTGACACCAATATCACTATTGACTCATTGGATATATGTTATGATAGAGTTCATGATGACCAGGATGATACTAATGATCTTGATCAAGAACGCGATTTGCTTGCTTCTTTAATTCAGAAACTAAAATGTGAAATTGATGACAGCAAAAACAGAAATAAATTTTTGAAATCATCCAACAAGGAGATAGTTGATAAATTGAAAGGTGAAATTGAGGATTTCAAAACTAAGAATAAAAGTTTAGAATCATCAAATAACCATTTCAAAGAAGCAAACAATGAATATGCATAATCGTAATTGTAAAACGAGTTTTGCAAAACCTGAGTTCTTCAAGAAAGCTCAAAGAGCGAATCCTCGTCTGTATGATATAGGTTACTATAATGATAATCTTGCGTTAATGTTAGCCCTTGATTCTAACGAAACGATTCATCTTGACAAAGAACGTCGATCAAAATTAAGCTATCTAATCAGACCGTTTGATTATGACAAGTTGAATAATCTTTATGATTTGTTCGTTCCACAACGGGAAAAATCGGCTTAACAACACTATTTTCCAAAAACGTCAAAGATGAGTCATACATCTTTTAATAATGAATTTTCCAAAGAGTCTTTTCGTAAACAACCAACTTTGTTAGAAAAACGAATGGATGAATCCATTCCTTGGGATCAAAAGTGTAAAAGCTCTAAAGAATTTTTCAAGATTAAAAAGAGTGTTGACATGATTTTTGATAGAGTGCAACGTTGCAAACATAAAATCTCCAAAAGAACATATTTTGGTAACATCGATCCTTTCATTCAAAACACAATAGAAGGAAATTTTTCCCCCAAATTAGCAAACTCAATGCGGACTTAGAACAATTTCACTTGTGTTTGAAAGAGGAAATGGTTACTGATTTGAGATACTTTAATTCTCTTAAACATGAAGTAGACACTCTCAAATCTCAACTGGAAACTCAAAAAACACAGTTTTTGAATGTGTTACCCACAAAGATTCACATAACAAGAGACATGATCCGGAGGTCGGGGAGGATTAAACAAATAAGTTGCCATTTTATTA
>BQNB010134048.1:0-14521 GCA_026074375.1 Tanacetum coccineum | reverse complement strand
TATTATTTTGGTTGCGTCGTTGGTCCCTGACCACTTTGTTAATACAGTCTCATTTAGTGTACAAATTTTTTGTCGTTTTCTAATTGCACGGTTGGTCCATGTGAGGCCTTTCTTCCTCCCGCACTATCTATCAAGTAAATATTGGCTGATTAAAATTTGTTGAGCATGGTTTGAACATAATTAATAAATTTTGTCTATACTTTGAACCATTAACAAATTTATTCCTCAAAAAAATAAAACCATTATTACTCACTTTTCATTTTAAGACATCTATTAAAAATTAAACAAATCTAAGATTTTTCAAACAACACCAACTACATACATACATTCAAATCGATTAGCAGGTTTAAAAAACTCATTCGTGTTTGTTAAGTCATGAGTTCCTCTACCAAAAGAAATGATGTTGTTGCAAGACTTGACGATAATGAGTCGACAGATAACAAGTAATACGAATGTACATAATTTTTAAGTTTGTTTTTTTGCTATATATTTTTTCAGTTATGTTAGTGCAAATATTATGATATTTAATCTATACGATCTCTTTATGTTTTGGTGATGACAAACATGTGACTTGTAATACGTAACGTAAAGTGCGCAAGTTACTCGTAATCACAAATCAACAATGCATACATGCATCAACATCTCTCGACATCTCAAGTATGCATCAAAAAGGACATTGGTTTACACCCGACGTAAATCACATAAGGTATGTACAAACAACATTAAACTTGTAAGATGGTCAAAGAAATAAGTTTTTGTCTTAAACTTTATATTTTTGTAAATATAACAAAATTATTTCTCAAAAATTATTTTGACAAATTTTTTTTGAATTTTAAAGAAATGTTTTATGTGTGGTTTATAATCAAATTTCAAATAGGGTCATTTCCCCCAAAGAACAATCAGTTTTACACCAAGGATTTTACCTTCAACAACAAAAAGACAAAAACAAAGAAGCGTCTGTCGGGCGGTACCTTAATAGGCCGCGGCTCTTAAAATATAGAGAGACACCCCCTAATATTATGGATCAGCCGTTTCTGACAGACAGTTTTCCAACATCCTATAAATAGTGGGTCACCTCCCAACTATTTTCAGAACCCTTTTGAACGATTTCTTCAAGTTCTTCTCTCCTAGATCTCACTAAATCTCTCTAAATCTTTGATCATTTAACTTGTTTAATCTTGTTTAAATGTGATCCAATCTTTTATCATTTCCTTCTTCTCTCAAGTGCAAGAGAAGAACTTTCATCATCATCAAGATACGAATCATTTGTAACTTTTGTTACATATAGATCGAGTCCATATCTTTCAATCTTGTGTAGTTGTGTAGATCCGCATAGTGTATAAATCCGGAAGTGTTGATGATGTGCCGGTTAGTGTTTCGGTCCTCAAAATACAAGTATGGGTGGTAGATTGGTTCTAGCTAAGATTAAGACTCGACATTTAGCTTAGTGTCGGAAAATATTGTAAGCGACGCGGTTTATGTGTTTAGGCCATAAAATACAGGGTTTGTTATGTTGGGCTATAAAACATAACGGGTTTGGTTGTACCCGAAGAAGGACTCGCATCTATTTAGGAGTCAGAAATAATGTAAGCTTTGTATACAAGGATTTCTCGCCGAAAGGAGCTATCTTGATTATGAACGTAATCGAGTTGGATACTCGGGGAGTGGAGTATGGTGAAGAGGAGCTTCGTGATCGAACCACTATAAATCACCGTGTCGGTTTGCATTTTCTTTTACCTTTCGCTTTACTTATTTATTTACATTTACCGCTTTACTTTTATACTGCATTGGTGGCTTATGAATTGTATAAATGGTTGTGTAAAATTGTTATTTAAGGTTGTGTAGTCTTGTACTAAAATATTGTATGTGTGTTATATTGTTAGAATAAGTGTTAGCTATTGTTAACCTTATTATATACAACTTCCATATTGCTCAAACTTGATCGGGTAATGATACAAAAGATATTTAAAGTTTTTAAAGGAAAACTTATACACCCCCCCCCCCTCATAGGAATCGGATTTATCACAATTGGTATTATGACCACCGATTCGATCTAGTTTTCAAAACAAATGATTTTTAAAATATAGTACGATCCATGTAAATAAAATTACCATAAAGTGGATTCAATATGAAAAGTTTTTGTTGTTTGATTCGTACTAGTTTTATTATTAAATATATTTTGTATACTAGCTTGAAGGAAAATTTTCTCAAAAGAACTTGGAAGTGCCAACTTATGTTTGTTTAAGTCGTAAGAGTAGAAATGATGTCTAAAACACGAAATTTATGTGCTGAAACAACTTTTTAAAGTCCTATGTTCTATAGTTAAGTCACCAAATGATTTTGAAAAAAAAACGTGTTTTGGGGTCACTGGTGGCGGTCCCATAAATGTTAGGACGGCCCCCAAATATATCTGGGGGCCGTCACCTTTATGGGGGTCGTCTGTCTGATCATCAGAATTTGGCAAACTTCGAAAAATCATATAAAATCAACCGTAAGTCCGTAGAAGTCATGCCGCCTGCCATTTTAAAGATAATTGAGTCTACTTTCATCTAAAAAAAACTTCCAATACTTCATTCTTAACTTAAACAAGTCAGAAATGCAAAATACTACATAGTGGTCAAAACTTTGAGTTCCGTTTAAACGTAAAACTTATATTTTACATTTTCTTTTGAGTCGGTCATTTCTAGTTGATGTATCTTTGAAAAATAGTGTATTTGTCCTTTTAAAATATTGATCTTGATTAATTTTTTAAACGGGTAGGAACTATTTTATTTTTAAATCAAATCAAGCTAAGTATACATCGTTATATCTAATACACAAAACAACGACGAATATCCTTATGTGTACGCTAGATGATTATGTGTGTTTACTTTTGTTACAACTTGGTTAATAGATATTAATAAGTAATCATTACTATTTGTAATTGAGCTAATTATATATCTAAACACATGTGCCATGTATTCTATTTGTATGTTACTAGTTTTCCGGATTATGCCTAATAGGAATTACGCTAGATTTCTTGCGTTAAGTTGCAAAATTGTTTGTGCATTGCATATAGGCATAGATCACTATATTTACAAGTGTTACATAAACATCTTGTAGATCATTTTGAGTGTAGTAACCCATTTAGGAATGAGAGTTCAATAGTTTGTCAAGTGTGTGGAAAAATAATGTCCTAAGATCATATGTTAAAATCCGTCACTAAAATATTTCCAACACATTAACTCTCTTCCAACAAGATGTCTAAATCTTTTCATCATCTTGCGTTGTTTGACCTTGGGTTGGATAAACAAAATAAAAGATTGTATTAATACATTGGTAATTAAGTAAAAGAAAATGTATTTTTAAACTTTGCTTATGCTTGCATTGTTCTAATACACACACATAATTATATTCTTTTTATAAACGTATAGTATTTTACAAAAGATGTGTGTTGTATAAAAATGGTTAGGAAAATCATTTATATACTCATAAAATGTCAAAAACTATTCATACCAGGTATAACAACAAATAGTTTTTCGCACAAGCAAAATATATGACAATCTTGAAGTAAGAAATTAACTTGTCGTTATTCATCAACCTCACCATACAACTAGTCTTAGGATTAATGGAACACACTATGAAAATCTTTATTTGTTTTCTTTTAAAAGAGTGTTCGTGAGGGTCAAGAAAGATTTCGAGTATATATCGATTCATTATTCAAATTATGATTGATATTATCATCGAATCTAATTGACAAGTTTTTGAGTATGAACAACAAATCGGATTCTTATTTGTCTATCTTTAAGATTATATCAAATATAATGAGAGATAGTATCTTAAACCTACATATTCAATCACACTCGATTGATATAAAAATAACGACATCCTTTTCTAAGACGATAAGAATATGCATCGGATCATAACTCACACTTATGTAAATGATGTCATATTGAGTCTACTTGTCCAATAGTTATGTTCTAAATATTTGGCAAATATATGCATAAAATACACAATGAAGTAGGATCGACAACTTGAATGCTTTGTCTAAAATATTCAAGTAATTTACCTTGCAATGCAAATGGTAAAGTTGTTATCTCTGAAAAGCCAAACACGAGCAAATACACAACATATGTAACTTAGCTCAAACAATTCAAAAGCACAACTCAAAACTCAAATCATCTTCTCATAAAAACTTTCTCTTACTTTACCAAATAAGCATAATATTTCTTCATCACTAAATGAGAAACCTTTAACCATCTAAGGTTAGGACTAGGAAAAATTAAACATATTCCATAAAACATTATCGTGCTTTCTTTCAAAAAGTGATCGTAAGAGAATTTCGAATATGAAGATGATTATTGTTGAAACGATAATCAATCTCATCATTCAATCTAATTACAAAATTAGAATATGAACATGAAATCGAGACTAGGATTTATCTAGATCACGGAAATATCAATCAAATGACCATAGATATTTTCCCGTGTCTACATGTTTAACCATCCTCGGTTATTACATGAAATCATGAAGTCGATTGCAAGACAATAAGATTAGTCATCAAATTGCAATTCACACTTGCAGTGAAGATGTTTCATTGAGTCTAGAGTGTCCAAATGTTTTATTATTAGCTCTGGTCAAATTATACATGTTAAACTTAGCACACTCTAAGTGACGACTTATGAATTTCTATCAGGAAACTCATAAGTACTCCAACTTGATAAGCAAGTCTTGGATGTCATTTCTGAAAACTCAAACCAAGAACCCTTATAACTTATATAAGCTTCTCCTAATAACCGAATTTCAACACCATCTCCCAAATAATAATAATAAAAAAATGATCCTTGCCCAAATTTGGCACTTCCACGGATCGATGGATCCTTCGTCCTAAATTCATCTTCGGTTTAGGTAGATCCGCCCTATGGCATTAGATTTAAACATCTTCCTCTTGTAAATCTCTTGCTTAAAAGTCTAACATAGATGTAACTAAACTTTAGTAAATCATCATTATTTCTACAAAGAAACAAACACAAGATCTATTGAGGTAAATAACCTTAATTGGATTTCTTTCATAAAAGACATGCAAAGGTGCATTCTTTGAACACTCTCAATATAGAGCATTACACATTGTCACTTTTAAGCATACTCCTAGGTCCTGGATGACTCATTCTTTCTTATAGCTACAACAACTTGCTTGCTCTCTCATTCAACCCTAGAATTCCACACATATTGATTAGGATTATGTGAACCAAAATTAAAGTACATTAGTTGAGTCATAGTAGGCCTTGTATGAAAAGACAATACAAATTTCATCTTTGCTACACTTCATTAGGCAAATATAGGATTTCTATTTTGTCTAACATGAGAATGACTACTGGAGAATCTATTGCACTAGAAATTCAATTTGACCTAACGGTTGAATTGCTTCCAAGAGTGAAGTTGGGTTCGTGGTATAACCCATAAAAATGGTCGTGTTTAGCCTGAATTGAGCACCACTAGTGATAGTCTCATATTCATTCTCTAATTTGATTAAATGGCTCTTCTTAAATATGCCTAATGATAGTCTACATCGATAGACTTTGTATTTCATTAGGAGTGCACACTAAGCAAGTAAAAATTAGGTTTCCCCTTAGTCAATCTAGACTACATGCATTTCACATATGTGCTTTGAAGTTTCATGATGATAACGTGCTCTCATGTAATGCAATTATATGCTTTCATGTTTATCTTAATGCTCAATGTTTATTTGCTTAACTATTGAATGCATGTCTGTTGTAAAAGCGTTTGCTTTTTTTCTAGCAATTTAGATAAAGTATTCCTTAGTTTATCTAAATAACGCATGCTCCTAAATGCTAATTGCTAACATGTTTTACATGACGATTACATTTAAAATTATCATGTTTTGTTTGCATCATCTTACATAACTTACATGTTAATTGTGCACCTACACTATGTTAGGTTAACGTATGACAAATAAGGTTTAGAGGTCATATAGTCTTACACATTAATCTTGTTGATTATTGTGTCGATGCATGCTTAGATAAACTTGCATGCTTATATCTATATGTCTTATACATCTATGTATATATTTTCTCACACTAGAATATCTTTCTTCGCGTTCGTGTCACTAATCTAAATTTTCAAAAGAGTCACAAAATGGTCTTAAATCTTCTAGAGTCTTCCCTAACACATTTCCTTAATCATCATCTCCCTCTCTTCTAAATAATCCACTCTTTGTCACAAAAAAGTTAAATGCAAATCTAATACCCTTCCAAGTAGGGTTGACAACTTAAATATTTCATCAAAAATATTCAAATATCTTTAACTTGCAATCACAAACATTAAAGGTCGTATCCGAAAATCCCTATTCAAGCCTTTTAACAACATTAGTTAAAACGCTCTCCATTTTTCTTTGATGAAAACATTCTTTCTCTTTCCCAACCCATTCTTTCTCTTCGACAAAAACATTCTTTCTCTTCGATGAAAACATTCTTTCTCTTCGATGAAACACTATTTCTCTTCGACGAAAACACTCTTTGTCTTCCGATCACACCTCTTTCTTCTCACTCAACCACGCCTCTTCAACCATAGAGATGGCTAATCTCTTTCCTCTACTATTTCCACTACCACCTTTAAGACAACCGTATAAACATTCCCAATGCTCGAGAAGAGCTACATAACTCTATGAGTGTAGTTTATCTTATGTTAACCACCATTCGTCTTGACATTGTCAAGCTCGTCGCCTCCATCTTCGTATGTTTCCTTTTTTATTATTATTATTATTTTCGCATACGAAACATACCGAAGATATGTCACCATTTCCTTCGAGACAATGTCCAAAAGGAAACATCTCCATTCGAAAAGGATGCGTCTGAAGATAACATCGTCGACTTTCTTTCTTTACCCCTCAAGCGCAAATCACTAAATTATCTTCGTCTTGGTCTAGGAATGATAGAACACATTCTGTAAGTCTTTCTCTTCTTTTCTACTAGTCTCGATTCTAGTCTATTCTCCATTCCGTGTCGTGACAACTTAATTACTTCATCCGAAGTATTTAAACATTTTTAATTGGCGAAATGCAAATTAAAATGTCACCCCTTTACAAAATTCATCAAAAAACTAAGCCCTCTCTTGTTGGCGGTCCGACGGCCCCCAGAACTATTCTTGCGGCCCCCAGAACTATTCTTGCGGCCCCCAGATATATCTGGGACCGCCGGCAGCAGCTTGTAATACCATTTATTTTTTTAACCTAACACTTCATCTCTTTTGCTACGAGTTGACGTCTACTCCACACCCAAACCTATACCCAATATCTCTCTATAGATCAATGAGTCATCCTCATATCCCAACACTCATAAGCATCATTGCATATGTTTTCAAGAGTCAAGTGAATTTCATAATGAAATGCGTCTCATTATCAAACACATTCCTTACAATCGATAGACTTACAATCCATCACTTCATAATAAATCCCCTCACATATAAACCTTGGTCCTCACATCTCGCATACGTCTTGTCTCAATTCATAGACGATTCTTCTTACTCCTAAACATTTCTTCTCTCTTCTAGTAGTCGTTTCACTTCTAATAGTCTTTCTACTTCTAAAGTTCCTTCTTACTTCTAAATGTTCCTTTCCACTTCTAATAAGTCTCCTCATCTCTAACGTTTCTTCTCACTTCTAAACGTTTCTTCTCTCTTCTAATAGTCTTGTTACTATTAGAATTCCTCTTATATCCCTTGACAACTTAATTATTTCATCCGAAATATTTAAGTAATTTGCGAAATGCAAATGTCACTCCTTCGCAAAACTTTCCACTTTCTTGAAAGTGAAGAACATAAAGAAGATATTCAATCTTCAAGTGTTATTGAGTCACCACATTGTTGTGTCTCTCATTATTCTTCTACCATGAAAGAACTACCTCATTTCACATCCCACATTTGTTCCTCAACATTGTCAACCAACAAAACACCAAACAAACCTTTGAATTCTCAATCATCCACTTTTGTCTCGATAGGATCATATTCACATCAATTGTTAATGCAAATGATATATCAATCTTTTCTATCAACCTCTCGTCAACACGTTCCTTCTTTAGTATTGCTCATCCTTTCCCACTTTTCGGCTCTATGGAATCATTTTCATTCACATCCAATAGCACATCGTCTCCATCCTCGTCTTATTTTTCTTTTTATTCTTTTAAAGTATATATATATATATATATATATATATATATATATATATATATATATATATATATATATATATATATATATATATAATATATATAATATTTGTATAATACAAAGTAATCTTTTGATCTAAAACCAAGAACTAGAGAGAGAAAGTGAGCAGGAAGGATGCTATTTTTTCTAGTAAGAGAAAGTAGAGAACATGAAATGCATTAAATGAAAAATGAGACATACAACCAACCAACCACATCTCCAAGGCATGGAGAGGTGTATTTATACTTACAAGGGTGGATGGGCCTTGTCTTAATGGACTAATCCACGAGCCTTGGTCTAACTAACTATGTAAGTTTCCAAAAATTACTTAACGAGCAAACACAGTTATCTATGGAAGCGACCGACACTTTCCTAGGAATTTCGTATTCCTAACAATCTCCCCCTAAGGGAGGTCGCTCCATTTTACAAAAACTTAAACCTAGCATACAATGCTTTATCTTTAGTCTTGAGCTCGTTTAACTTCAATCATTAACTTGTGATTTGATGTAGTGATCATAGACTTTAGGTCTTGAGCTTGTTCCTTAGCTTGTCTTGAATGTGATCTTGAACACCTTGAGATCATCAACCAAGCATAATCTTGTTTTGCCATCTTGTGAACTTGTGACTTCTGGACCGACATGCTCATACCTTTCTTGATTTGTTGACTTGAAAAGCTTTAATGTTGCATCTTTCTTAAAATTCTTTAACTTTAACACTTCGTCACTTCGAGAAAGACGTTCGGTATCAGAGTGACGAAAACTTCTTTGAAATTCTTTGACTTTAATACTTTGTCACTTCAAGAAAGACGTACGGTATCAGAGTAGCGGAAGTCTTGAAACATGTACTTGAGCTTTCATGGTATCTTTATAAATGTCGGTTGAGTATGAGCATGCGGCTATGAATATGTAAGTCAGCTGGAACCAGGTACCTTCACCTCTATCTTTAAGTATCCTACATTAAAACAGTTAGCAATACAACGGGGGGACGAATATGGCTTTGTCATTTGCCCGTGTTTGGTTGGAGTAACCTTCGAATCTGTGAGGATCAACCTGTGATCAGGTATATTCAATTTAAGAAGAATCTCCTTGACATGATTTCAAGCTAAAGTATCGAATCTTTCTAACACATATGTATTAGATTCATCAAACTCAACATGTTCTCATTATTGGAACGTCTCAAAGGAGACAACACGATAAGAGTGAACCAGTGAGTTACTGTCTCACCGATTGAATAGAAAAATCGATTTGAAAATCAATCGACGTGTCACTTGCTACAGTGGTTTTGTGACACATCGAGAGTGTTAATCATTTCAAAAATTCATCATCAATCATTAATTCATATACTGGAACAAGTTTGATTCTTGTAGAATCGCACCATCGTTTCTTTCTAGTTGTCACAAGTTTGATTCATATAGAATCGCACAAGTCACTTACCATGAGCTTGTTTGATGTTGGCTCAAGCAGGATTTCCATCTTCACTGTGATTACTTGAGTATCACTCTGATGTTCTGGCAAAATCACAAGGATAATGCGTAGGACTCTTAATATATATCCCCCCCCCGTGTAATTCACCATTGTGTAACTTAGTAAGCAGAATTTGACAAGTGTCCTAATGAGATTTATGGATGATCTCTTTTGGCTCTAGACTCAATAGTGCACTTTGATTTTAGTGATTGGAGGCTGGAGCAGACTGCCACCTTTTCAATATCAACTAACTCGGAGTTAGAAAGTCGATAGGAATGCGTTGTATTTCTGTGAGAAATTTAAAACATGGAGTCTTTTTAAGAGACCTTGAGTGGCTAGGGAGGGTTATGCATAGCGTCACTGGGTCCACGACAGTCTTCAATGTTAGACTACACCTTAGTGATTCCAACAGTTTATGTATTGACCAAGTTTCTACCTAAGTGTATGGAGGGCTTCTTTTTTTACACCCTTTATCCTTACATTTCTTTTTCCTTCTTCAACCCCTTCAATGCTTACCGAGACTTCATAACTAACACCTTGTTGGGTTTGTTCTAGTGTTAGCTCCATCTTAGTCTGCATTATTCCCTTTTATCACTTTTTCTCCTTTTATCATACCTAAGGACTTCTACACTAACTAGTGGATATCCCTGGGTAGATCCCTCCGGTTCTGGCTGGACCATGGGATTTGAATACCTATGCCTAACCACCTTATAACTCCATAAATTTAAGTACATGATCGATCTTTTGGGTATTCCATCATAGTCCTTCCAAAAAAACATTGAAAATTTCAATCAAAGTGTTTGATATAAATATCAAAAGATTTACACTTTGAGAGTTTTTTCATCATCACTAAAAGCTCCCCCTTAACATGTGCATCTGTAATCATAGTGCATGTAAGTATGGAGTGCATTGAATCCATTTTATTTGATCACATCCTTTCAATACAAATTAGATCCGGTTAATCACATTTTCTCCCCTTATCCAAAATGTTAACCCCTTGATATTTTGGATTTCTATTTGATTAACAGCGGGGACAAAAATGTTATATCTACTATTAAGGAAAATTTTAATTGCTCCCCCTCAATTTTTTGAGGGTATATATATAGGGTCGAGTTACATATTGTAGAAGATTTGAATTTTGTGAATAATTCTTGAAATAATCATCGTACTAGAACAATACATAAGCCTAAGTCTTTATACTTTTATATACATATTCACAGTTTATTATATACGAGATTTGACTCATTCTCTCAATGATGAGAACATCATATGTTGAAATCATTTGGTCCTTTGTAGCCGCCGTAGGTCTCCTTGTAAATCTCCCACCTACGACTTTTCAAGCTCTCATTAACCTTTTTTCTTTTGAGGATTATCAATATGATCTTTCTCTGTCATGACTCTTCCAGCGTTCAAACTTTCTTTCAAGTTATGAAAAGGTCTTTGCATCAAACTTTGATGGATAGAACAGATTCAGATACATATGTAATTGAGGCTTGTGTGGTTGGTGTTGATGTTGTCTTAGCTTCCCCCTAAACCATCAATCCTTTCTTGAGTAGATTAGAACTTTCTTGCAAACCGCATCAAGCAGTCTTGATGTATAAAGCCCAGATATCCGAAATTTTTTTTTTTAAAAAACACAATTAACCCTTTCAAGAACTTGATACCGCAACACCAAAATCAATTAAGTCCCGGATGAGTGCATTTCTCTCTTCAGGATAGTTATGATATTTCTTGTAACACCAAAGTCATTTAAGTCCCGGATGTATACAATTAATCCCTCTAAGTAGTCGAAATGATAACACTTAAGTCAGCTAAGTCCCAACATGGAAAAAAATATAAATAGAGTCACATTTCTTCCTACAGGATAGTGACTATCTAAAGGAATCATCATACCTATGTGTACCTCTTTTATCAAATATTTCTACTCATTTTAAGAATAAGCTTAGGGATTGACCGTTTGAGGAAGCATTAATTGAATCAGAAAGAACTTTTCTCACGTTTTAAATAATTATACTCTCAACACTTCCCCTTGGGGACTCAAATGATGCATACTGACTAATGACGAGATGTCTCTTCCACCATGTGATTGAAATAGTGCACCTGAAAGATTCAAAACGGCCTAAAATCAAAAGAAGCTAACCTCAAAAGACAAAAGAAGCTAACCTCAAAAGAAGGCCAAGGACACTATCAAGTATACATCTACTCCTTCCCCCTTGCTGGTTTCGATACCTCGGAATCAGCAAAACCTAGTACGCACATATACTAGAGATCGTGTTCGAAGAATTGATAAGCTTAAATATATTCCGTGAGAATCAACTAAGTCTTAAATTGCAAATAAGTCCATAAAGTTTTAAACACATGACATCTAAAGCATGTGTAGTTAAAATCCAATAACTCCCCTTAATTTTAGGATCACATTCTTATTAAAAACTTTATTCGTTAATCCGAGACTTATTCTTGAAAGACGGTTTTAAAATGATATTTGATGACGATTTCTCCCCCTTAAATAATGACCCGTTTTCTATTTAAAGAGTTGTTGTCATTGTTTGAGTGGTCAAATTGTCTTTGAAAAATCTTTTTGTGATTACTGAAAACACTGATTCATTGTGAAGACAACTTTTTACCAAAAAAAAGATTTCTCTTATTTTAACACATAAGCGCACTGACACGTACACTTATGGTAACAAAGGAAGCACGGGTTATGATGCAAAGTAATCACAAGCCTTTGCATGGACATAAAGTAGACCATGCCGAGAAATAAATTCCAGTGAGTCGAGTCAAGTTCCTTTTTGGGGCAGAATTACTTTCCTTTAACATGATGGACCTGGGTGGCTATCTGAAATAATAGCAAGTCATTTGGCATGTTTTGAAAAACATTTGGAATTCTGCTCGAAACTCATTTACAGGTCGTAATCATATTGATTGGACATTTCTAAGAAAGTTAATGTTATCGATTTTTAAGAAGGACTTGCCATTATTACCTATTTTTTATATTTTCTCATTTTATTTTTTTAATTTTTTCTTTGGTTTTAAAAATTTTATATTTTTGTATTTTGTTTTTATAAAAATTTGAAAAATGAAAAATCTTTTTGGTTTTTATGGTTTTTTTTAAATATATACATATGATACAGGATATTTAAATAGGTACCACTACTATTCATCAACTTCATCTGTCAATTGTTTCAGAGTCTCCGGCGTAAAACTTCGCATTCCCAGCTTGTTGATCAGAAATTTTCAATTTATTTCAGCCAAGCTTTACTGAATATGTCATGCCAGTTGAGATGATACTTCATATTGACAAAGTAAAGTTTGATCACCCCATTCTCAACATGCTCCTTGATAAAGTGAAATTTGATGTCTATATGCTTGGATCTGGAATGTTGAACGTTCTTGCAACATAAGGCAATAGCGCTTTTGTTATCACAGTACATTGGAATTTTATTGAATCCAAAGCCATAGTCGGTAAGCTGTGATCTCATCCAAAGGATTTGAGCACAACAGTCGGACAAAGCAATATATCCAGCTTCCGTATTGGATATCGTAGCACTTTTCTGCCTTTTAGATGACCAGCTAACAAGTTTATCACCCAAAAGTTGCATACTTCCAGACGTGCTATGGCGTGTATCTTGACAACCAGCATGATCCGCATCTGAAATGCTGTTAGAGCAATTGAAGAATCCTTTGGATACCATAGTCCTCGATGTACAGTACCTTTTAGATACCAAAAGATCCTTTTTACGACATTTAAGTGCTTTTCGGTAGGCCGAGCCTGATATCGGGCACACATGCATATAGCAAATTGTAGGTCAGGTCTACTGGCTGTAAGATAAAGGAGGGTGCCAATCATACCACGATAGTGTGATGGATCAACAACTTTCCCTTCTTTATCCTCATCCAGTTTGGATTTCTCCACCATGGGAGTATCCACTGGGTCACAAGAATCAAAGCCGTATTTCTTTAATGATTCAAGGGCATATTTTGACTGGTTAATGAAGATGCCTCTGGGATTTTGAGAAATATGTAATCCTAAGAAAAATGAGATTTTGCCCATCATTGACATCTTAAATTTAGAGCACATAATTTTAGAAAATAGATCACAAAGTTCAGGTGTAGATGCAGCAAAGATAATATAATCGACATAAATTTGTACTAGAAGTAATTCCTTTCCTTCTCTGCGGATGAACAATGTAGGATCCACTGAGCCTTTGGAGAAGTCTTGGGATATCAATAATGAAGACAACATATCATACCACGCACATGGAGCTTGTTTCAACTAATAAAGAGCTTTCTTTAGCTTATACATGTGATTGGGGTTATCTTTATCCACGAACCCATCCGACTGGCTAACATAAACCTCTTCCCGCATATTACCATTCAGAAACGCATGTCTTCACATCTATTTGGTATACGACCATGTTCATATGAGCAGCAAACGCGAGAAAAATCCTTATAGCCTATAATCTTGCAACTGGGGCAAAAGACTCTTCAAAATCGATTCCCTCCTCTTGATGGTAACCACTGGCTACTAAACGAGCTTTGTTCTTCAAAATTCCTCCCAGTTCGTCTAGTTTCACTTTGTAGATCCACTTCAAAGTAATCACCATAACTTTGTCTGGTCGGGGTACGAGCTCCCATATCTTCTTGCATTGCTTCAATCTAACAGGCTTGAGTCAAAGCATCTTTATACGTCTTGGGTTCAACAACAGTGAGGAAAGCATTGTAGTAACAAAAAAGAGCTTGCTCATGTAATTGTAGCCGACTGGAAACTGGTCTAGCGAGTTCATCGATTATGTTTTCAAGTGGATGATCCTTAGTCCATTTGCTATTGTGTTAAGAAATTTGGTGATCAGGGTGAA
>BQNB010134047.1:0-12924 GCA_026074375.1 Tanacetum coccineum | reverse complement strand
TAACATCCCCGTTCGGGCAAGTAGCGCTTGCTAGTTTACCGGTTGGCCGGGAACGACGAACGTATACCATTTTGGACTCAAAGGTGTTACGGGTTGAACATTTACATTGGGCACTATCATTTATATGTATTTGACATACATACATTTTTTAGCTTCAGTGTCATGAACTTAGTGCATTTCGTAATATATTTTTGTGATATTGTATTTGTTAATCTATTACAGAGAAATCTTGCTATCTGCTTTATTTAGTTTATAAACCTATAAATTCACCAACATTATTGTTGACAGTTTAAACATGTTTTCTCAGCTCAATAAGGTGCAAGTCATGGATACATTAGATGGTCGTCTTTTGAAGTCATATTATCATAAAGATTTACATGCATTACATTTTGGGATATTGTTATGTTGTGAAATCTTTACTTTTCCAAGTTAAACAAGTTAAGCCTATGGCTTTTGTAACGAACTATTTATGAAATCCAATGTTTCAGTTTTCAAACGACTCTTATAGAGGTTGTTCTCTTATCTTGAGCTATTGATCTATGAAGTAATACCCTTGGAACATCATATTCCGTTGTGGCTCAATTTGGGGGTGTTACAGATTGGTATCAGAGCCAAGGTTATAGAACCAGGTCAAATGTTTTTGCTTGGTCTATAACCGTTTTCAAACATTGTGTCATTCAAAAGTTTTCAAAAGGACATACATACAAACAAGTAGTGTTGCATCTAGTTTGCATCTTGTATACATACTTACATGTCATGCATCATTTTAGCATTAGTTGATTATACTAAGTGCTTACATAGGTTATATACGTGTTAATATTACATTACGTATATTACTGCTTGTCCTATATAATATACTTATACAAGTTTATATTATGGTTACAGATTTACCATGTCATCAGACAACGCATCGTCCGCTGTTACCTATACGTCCGTATCTTCTGATTCAAACGGACCAGCATCATGGGGTATTCCACTCCTGAATGCCGGCGAGCTTCTGGAGATGGACCCGCACGAGGAGGTTGCCTAACAAGGGCAGGCACACCCACTGTCACCTGCCTATGTACCTGACCCTATGAAGTTGGATGAGCATGTACCCGTATATATTCTGGAGCCAAAGCACCCAGAGTACCATTCTCCATCAGATGATGACATTCAGGTCGAGGATCAGCCTTATGCTGATGATGCTTCACTGACTGCTGAGTCACCTGGATACATTGCTGACTCAGATTCGATGAAGGAGGATACTGATGAGGATTCTATTGATTATCCAGATGAGCCCGAGGATGGCGAGGAGGATGACGATGAAGATCCCGAGGAGGATCCTAGTGAAGATCATGAGCCCGAGGATGACGACAATAATGATGATACAGATGATGAAGATAAGGAGCCCACTGAGGAGGAGGAGGAGCACCCAGCTCTGACTGATTCTTCTGTGGTACCTGTTGTTGACCCTGTTCCCTTAGTTGGGGATACAGAGGCATTTGAGACTGATGAGTCCGCACCTACACCTAGATCACCTCTTACTAGGGTCCTTTTTTTCCCAGACACGACTCCGTAGGGCACATAAGACTGTCAGACTTGAGCCACCCATGTCAGCATCCATGGAGGCACGCATTGTTGAGCATGTTGCCGCACCTATACCACCCACCAGCCCTACCTATGATCAGGCACCATTTGGTCAAAGGGCAGTCATGATCCGTATGAGAGATGACATCCCCGAGGAGGACATGCCACCTTGAAGGAGATTTGTACTTACTGCTCCCCCACCTGGGTATGATGTAGCAGAGAGTTCTGTTGCTGCTGCTAGAGCACCTAGACATCAGTATGATTTTGTTGATACTGTTGTAACAGGACAGGGTTTGATTCGTAGTCCTAGTCATGATGCCCGGACTATTGCTAGAGCTGCTGACAGAGCAGAGGATGTTGGTTATGTTAGAGCTTTACAGATTTCTGGGCATAGGATGATGACTTCCATTAAGGAAGTCAACTTGAGGGTCAGCTACCAGGCATAAGTTCGCAGGCAAGAGAGTGAGGATTTCTATACACAGTTGCATGACGTTCGGACCGACCGCAAAGACATGAGACTCGAGATTGATGTAGTGAGAGGCCAGAGGACGCTTACGAGACAGAGTTGCATGAGGTACGCCAGGCTTACCTTAGTTCTGAGGCTCGGAACAAGGCATTATTGGCGCGACTTGAGACACTAGAGACTCACATGAGTCGTATGGAGTGGCAACGCCAGAGAGCTGAGGATGATGCAGTCAGACAGAGGATGGTGTACCCCATTGGACTAGCGGCTTGCTCAGATTGATACTGGTGGAGACCCCGGCTAAATAAGTAGCTGGTTAGTTGTCACTTTTCATTTCTAGTTTCTTGTATAGTTCTATTAAGTTTTATGGGTAACTCCCAGCTAATAGACTCTAGGACGTATTTTCATTTTCTGTACTAGATCATTAGTGGTCATTTTGTATCCAAACAAATCATGTATGATTCGACATTATGTTATGAAATGTTGATGTATTATGTTATGGTTGATTTCATTTTATTCATTATCCACTGTGTTGTGGTGTAATTATTATTATCATATCCATTTGTATCGACATTGTAATTATATCTCACGTACATTGTATTCTTGTGATTAGTAGAATCATGCATGTAACAAGACAAGGAGCAAACGACGCCATGACTCCAGAATCCATTCAAGCTATGATCGATTGGGCAATCCAAAGAAACTCTACCCGATGATGCAAACCACAATTTGGGTGGAGGACTTAGAAGGCCTGTGCAACCTGCACATGTCTATTCCTACACTGATTTCATGAAATGCCAACCCTTAAACTTCAAGGGATCAGTATTTCACATTAGCGGTTGTGCCATTGACAATCAAGTGAAGTTCGCTACTTGCACTCTGCTAGGTGCTGCACTAAGCTGGTGGAATGGCCATGTGAGAACCTTAGGTCATGATGCTGCCTATGCTATGACTTGGGGAACTCTCAAGAAGAAGTTGACGGACAAATATTGTCTAAAAGGGGAAATCAAGAAACTTGAAATTGAACTATAGAATCTTAAGGTCAGGGGAAACGATGTTGCAGCCTATACGCAACGTTTCCAAGAACTAGCTTTGATGTGCACCAAATTTCTTGCTGATGAGACCGAAAAGATTAACAAGTACATGAGTGGACTTCCTAATAACATTCATGGAAATGTCATGTCTGCAAGACCCAAAACTCTTGATGATGTTATCGAGTTGGCCAACGACTTGCTGGATCAAAAACTACGAACTTATGCAGAAAGGCAGAATGACAACAAGAGAAAGGCTGACGATTCGTCAGGAAACTATCAGCAACAACAATCCTACAAGAAGCAAAATATAGCTAGGGCATACACTGCTGGCCCTGGTGAAAAGAAGGTTTATACTAGGGACCTACCTCTGTGCACCAAATGCAATTACCACCACACGGGGAAATATGCACCCAAGTGTGGAAAATGCAAGAGGTATGGCCATGCTACCACTGATTGTCGAGTCAATACCATCAACAACAATAACAACAACAACAACAAGAATCAAATGGCTGGGGCATGCTATGAATGTGGTAACACCGGGCATATAAAGAGGGATTGTCCAAAACTGAAGAACCATGGGAATGGAAACGGGAATGGCCTAGCTCAAGGAAGAGCTTATGCCTTGGGAGGAAGAGATGCTAGCCCGGACTCTAACGTCATCACGGGTATGTTTCTTCTCAACAACCGTTATGCTACAATTTTGTTTAATACTGATGCGGATAGGAGCTTTGTATCTATACCTTTAGTGCCTTGATTAACATTACCCCTACTACATTAGAAAGTCATTATGACGTAGAATTAGCCGATGGAAAAATCATAGGAGTTAACACCATAATTCGTGGTTGCACTCTAAACTTCATGAACCATCCTTTCAACATCGACTTGATGCCGGTCGGACTCGGTAGTTTTGACGTCATTATTGGGATGTACTGGTTAACAAAGTATCATGGAATAATCATCTGTGACGAGAAGATTGTACGTGTGGCGTTCGGAAGGGAGATGTTAATTTTTCAAGGCAATGGAAACAACCAAAAGGAAGAACCCTGACTAAATATCATTTCGTGCACTAAGGTACAAGAGTATTTGTCAAAGGGATATGTTGTCTTTTTGGCACATATTACCACGAAGGAAGCCAAGGACAAGTCGGAGGGGAAGCGACTTGAGGAGGTACCAATTGTCAGAGACTTTCTCGAATTTTTTCTTGAAGACTTGCCGGGTATTCCACCAGCTCGACAAGTAGAGTTCCAAATTGATTTGGTACCAGGTGTTGCACCTATAGCACGGGCGCCTTATCAGTTGGCACCATCCGAAATGAAGGAACTGGAAGAACAACTTCAAGAACTATCCGACAAAGTATTTATAAGGCCTAACTCTTCACCCTGGGGAGCTCCGGTCTTATTCGTCAAGAAGAAAGACGGATTGTTTCGCATGTGCATCGATTATAGTAAACTAAAAAAGTTAACGGTGAAGAACCGTTACCCACTTCCTAGAATTGATGACTTGTTCGATCAACTTCTAGGGTCGAGTGTCTACTCAAAAATCGACTTACGATCAGGTTACCATTAGTTGAGAGTTCGCGAAGAAGACATTCCCAAGACCGCGTTTAGGACGCGTTAAGGGCATTATGAATTTCAAGTAACGCCTTTTGGTTTGACAAATGCACCTGCGGTATTTATGGACTCATGAATCGGGTGTGCAAACCTTATTTGGATAAGTTTGTGATTGTCTTTATCGACGATATACTAATTTATTCAAAGAACAAGGAAGAGCATGAAGAGCATCTCAAATTAATTTTGGAGTTGCTTAAGAAAGAGGAGTTGTACGTAAAATTTTCCAAGTGTGAATTTTGGATTCCAAAAGTACAGTTTCTTGGACACATGATTGATAGCAAAGGCATCCACATAGACCCAGCAAAGATCGAGTCAATTAAAGATTGGGCGTCTCCTAAGAGTCCAATAGAGATCCGCCAATTTTTAGGACTTACCGGTTACTACCGCAGATTCATCGAGGGCTTCTCCAAGATAGCGAAGTCAATGACTAAGCTGACTCAGAAGAATGTGAAGTTTGACTGGGGAGAAAAGGAGGAAGCCGCATTTTAATCGATTAAACAAAAGCTGTGTAGCGCACCCATTTTGGCCTTGCCTAAAGGATCAGAAAACTTCATTGTTTATTGTGATGCATCGCATAAGGGTTTGGGTGCCATGCTTATGCAATAAGAGAAAGTTATAGCCCATGCTTCTCGACAACTGAAGATCATGAGAAAAACTAAACAACTCATGATCTGGAACTTGGAGCTGTAGTGTTCGCTCTTAAGATGTGGAGACATTACTTATATGAAACAAGGTGCACCATATTTACCGACCACACGAGTTTACAACATATCCTGGATCAAAAAGAGTTGAACATGAGGCAACAACGTTGGTTGGAGTTGCTTAGTTATTACGACTGTGACATTTGTTATCACTTGGGAAAAGCAAGCGTTGTTGCTGATGCATTAAGCAAAAAGAAAGGTTAAACTATAAGGGTCCGAGCATTAGTCATGGACTATTGGCTTTGAACTTCCTAAAACAAATCCTAGAAGCGAAACCGAAGCCTTAAAACCCTGAATATCTCACTGATTGAAGATGTTGGAGTATGCTCAGAACAGACCTTACAAAGGAAAGGTTGAAACCCCGTGCGGACGGAACCCTTATGTTTAAAACACACAGGAGTTTGGTTACCGTGTTATTGACAACTTAAGGACTCAGTCAGGCACGAGTTCATAAGTCAAAATTCTATTCATCAGGGTTTAGACATGATGTATAAGCTTAAATGCAGTTGATTGGTGGCATAACATGAAGGGAATATCTGCCATTATGTTAGCAAGTGTCTGACGTGTTCTAAGTCAAGGAGAGCATCAAAAACCTTCTGCTTTACTAGTCCAACCGGACGATTCCTGATGGAAGTGGGAGAAAATCACCATGGATTTCATCACTAAACTCCTTAAGATGACAAACGATTATGACACCATTTGGGTGATCGTTGATCGTCTTACAAAGTTTGCTCACTTCCTACCAATGAGGGAAAATGATCCCATGGAGAATTTAATGAAGCTTTACATGAAGGAAGTAGTCACCCGACATGGTGTGCCTGTTTCTATTATCTCCGGTCGTAGATGGATAGATTTATTCACTATTCTGGCAAGCAGCTTCATAGGCTTTGGAACCCGATTGGGACATGGCGTAAGCCTATCATTCCCGTACTGATGGTCAAAGTGAAAAGAACTATCAAAAACTTTGGTAGGAATGTTAGCACGCTGCGTGTTAGACTTTGGAAAAGAATTGGGTAGGGACACTTGCCGTTAGTGGAATTCTCTTACAACAACAGTTATCATACCCGCATAAAGGCTGCTCCATTCGAGGCACTGTATGGGCGAAAGTGTCGATCACCTATGTTGGGCAGAAGTCGGAGATGCTCAGCTTACTGGTCCGCAATAATTCATGAAACCACCGAGAAGATCGTCCAAATCAAAAGAGATCACATTAGAGCATAACACGGAACGAGCCTTGCTGTACACAGGTTGGTTTCGATAGATGAATTAGAAGCATGTTGTTGTCAGCAATAGTAACTGCTACACATGTGCCATATTCTGTCTCCTCCCCAAGGTCCACACTTCCCTACGTAATCTTGTGTTGATTGATGTTAGCGCGTATCACATGAGTTCATGTGCATACGACAGTACTCCAACGCCGCTTCTCCCTCTGGATATTCCTTCCGGGCGTTGTGCGTTTTGCGCACCAATTCCGTCCTGGGAAGTAAAAACCAATAAGCGTATGGTCGGGCCCATACAGGGGTGTTGTGATCGAGAGAGTCGGGTGTTGCTTTAACTCGAAGCTACAACGCAAAGTTGTAAGCCAAGTTCATAAACAGTTCCAGTGTCCAATCTGAAGAAGTGTCTATCCGATGAATCACTTGTGATTCCGTTAGAAGAACTACGTGTTGATGACAAGCTCCACTTTGTGGAAGAACTAGTAGAAGTTATGGATCGTGAAATCAAACAATTGAAGAGACGTCACATTCCCATCATTAAGGTTAGATGGAACTCTAAACGAGGTCCCGAGTTTACCTGGGAACGTGATGATCAATTCAAGAAGAAGTACCCACATCTCTTCACCAAGACCGCACCGTCGTCAAGTGCCGCGTCTTAAGCCTTAAGGACAAGTCTCATTTAATGGGGGAAGACTATAACACCCTGTGATTTCAGGTCATGATACGACTCTGAGTTTCCATTCTTTAATTATTTCTTTTTAGATTTTAGCTTATTTCGCGTAGCTATGCATCTAAACCGCATTAGTTAAATCGCGTAGGCACAACAATTCAACATTTAGCTAGAAACGTCAACTAAACTCATTAAGACCTTACACGATCCCCTCATATGCGTTATTTAATCTTTTATCACGACAGGAAAGTTATATGACGCGTCCAATTTAATTTTATCAAGGTAAATCAATTTAAAAACTATTACACCAAAATTTTATACTTCTAATGAATTGGGGAGTCTAGATGTAAACTTTAATAATTAAAAAGCCCATTGTACTTTAAAAACGTTAGTACATATACTACACTTAAGTGTATTGTTCCCAACCCTTCAAACCAGTAACATTTCCAAACAAGATAAGATTTTAACAACAAAACACTATCCTAATTCATCAACTCTTTTACCCAACAAATAAAACCCAACGCCTCTTTTTACAAAACCCACAAACTCTCGTGATAATCTAGCTGCTACTCTCTTGGTTTTGATTCTACGCATCCAACAGTACTCCCCTTTTATATACTATACTTTGACCATGTATAAGTCCCAAGAAATCCTTACCCTAATTGGGTTAACAATTAAACGTGACTTCAAGAGGAAATCACTATGCCTGCATCCTTTGTGGGTATAAGAAGACTTGCAAACACAGAGAACACAACACAACTTCAATATTCATCATACCCTCTCCTCATCTTTGTTTTCCCTTGTGCTCTACTTCTGTTATTCGACACACACCTACAACCCTCACACCTTCAATTCCATTAAAACCATAAAACTCCAAGAAAACCCTAACTAGGTTCTTGGGTGTTTCATTTCTTTGTTGGACGTCCTCGTTAAGGCAGCAAGAAGGGGTGGGTTCGTGATCATAGGAGTGCAAACGGTGGTGAAAAATCATTGGTTTGGGTCACGTGGGGTTTTCAAGCGATTTAGGGTTTTTTTCGTTGGGTCAAGTTCTTCACGCATTCATCCTTACGTTTTGCTGTGAGCAATCACTTTTATTTTACTCCTCTATGATATGCTATCCTTGTTTCCATAGTGTGTGCTTAAAACTTATTAAGAAAGAAAACCATCTTTTTTTTATACTTTCTGATGTTCGTAAATTAAACCAGTAACATGCTATGTAAATTATTAAAGGACTAATAGTTTAGGCCATGTCTATGCGAATGTAATAGGCTTAGGAAAACTGCCATTCGAAAACTTGGGCTCATTAGTTAGTAAGAAAGAAAAACGCCTATGTCATGAGGTTATAAAACGCAGCCCACCCATGTAATTTTGAATGCATTATTCGACCTCTAGGAATGGTTATAAAAATCGACACTTTAATTAGTTCATAAATAAGACATATAATAGTTACTTTGCCCCTGGAACCACTAACTTTCGTCAAGTAAATAAGATGTTAGAAGGTCTCAAAGTTAGACGTGCAAAACTGCCACTTTGCCCCTGTTGTACAACAGCCAGCGAGCCCTTTTCTTTGAATTATTGTGATGAATTTTACTAAATGAAATAACGAACTAAATTATGTTAAATAAAGCCTGAAGTGCTACCTTTAATTTAGAATAAAAACCACCCTTTTTCGTTTAGTAACCTGCTCACAAATCAAGTGTGTACTTGGCTGTTCCTCACATGTGTCGACAAACTGTCGAACACCTGGTGTGCAACCAGTCAGGTCTACCCACGAGCAACACCCATCTTTCGACCCCTTTTGACCCTGTTAACGACCCCAACACACAAAAGTTATAACAGATAAATTAAGGCCAGTATGTCCTAGTTTACTAAGGTACCTTTGTTTCGTCCTAAGGTTGAGTACCGAAGTCACAATCTAAACCCAAAACTCTGACCACGCAAACGATACCTGCTGAAATAAACCTTTATTTTTCTAAGTGTGAAAACTGTCTTAGTGAGATGCATACTTTTAGCCTGTTTTAACCCGTTAAACGACTTCTTTGGACAAAACTTAAAAGATGAAAGTTATAGACGGCGTATTCGAGATGTCAAATGTATTTTTACTTTTCATTATCTTTAACTAATTAAAAAAAAAAAATAAAAAAAATAAAAAACAAAAAAAAAAAAAAAAAAAGAAGAACATAAACAAAAAATAACCACACCAATCCCCCCCCCAACTCTCCCGCGCAAACTACCCACACAAACACCCCCCCTACAACAAGAACAAACACAAAACTAACCAACCCCTTAACCATAAGTTAAACGTCAACGTTTCGTCTAATTATTTGACACACTTAGAGACTAAACCATAGGCTGATCTAAACTAATATTTTAGAGTATAAGTGACCTAGTTTCCTAAAAGTCCGAAGACGTAAATTACGTACTTGTATTTTGACCACGTTGACCCAATAAAGTTGACCATCTTAACATGAGAAATTGTTTTCAAACATCATTAATTTAAATTGGACCAACACCCACTAGGACGAGATTTATGCAAGAATTAGCATATATTTTTCCGTTTAGTAAATATGTATTATTTTTCCATAGGTTGCGGATAAAGTCTTTTGCATCATTTTCGTGCCACTACCTTGCTATTACGTTATCATTACTTGATGTGAGTTTATAGTCCCCACTTTTATAACTCTTTCAATCATTTATCAAATCTCAGGGATGAGATCATGTTTGTTTTACATAATGGATGCAAGTATATTCTAAATTCAAATATTACGAGTTTGCCTAAGTAGCTATAACCCACTATGCCCATCATCATGAACTGTTAATTGCATAGATGTAATTGTTAATTGCATTATGTGAGCGCGAATGTTATGAATAGATCTATTTGGGATTAACATCTCCGTTCAGGCAAGTAGCACTTGCTAGTTTATCGGTTGGTCGAAAACGACGAATGTATACCATTTGAAATCATAGATATTACGGGTTGAACATCTACATTGGGCACCATCATTCATGTGTATTTGATATACATACATTATTTAGCTTCAGTGTCATGAGCTTAGTGCATTTCGTAATACATTTTTGTGATATTGTATTTGTTACTTTATTACAGGGAAATCTTGCTATCCGCTTCATTAAATTTATAAACCTATAAATTCACCAACATTATTGTTGACAGTTTAAACATGTTTTCTCAGGTCAATAAGGTGCAAGTCAAGGATACATTAGGTGGTCGTCTTTTGAAGTCATACTATTATAAAGATTTACGTGCATCACATTTTGGGATATTGTTATGTTGTGAAATCTTTACATTATCAAGTTAAACAAGTTAAGCCTATGAGCTTTGTAACGATCCATTTATGAAATCCAATGTATTAGTTTTTAAACGACTCTTTTAGAGGTCGTTCTCATAACTTGTGATATTGATCTATGAAGTAATACCCCCGGAATATCATATTCCGCTACGACCCATTTTGGGGGTGTTACATATGAGACATACTGCATAATTATCTTCCTCGTTAAAAGCGACATTGGAAACCTTAGAGCCGTTTCTAGGATATTGGAACAGTGTGGACTTTTCGTTTGCCCCTTCTTTCACCTCACCATGACGGACCGCGTTATTGGAAAAAGAGTCACCGTCACCATGACCGATGGCAGGTTCGCCATTACCACCGTAGACCTCCATGAAAGGTCCTATATATTCTTCCTCAAATAAGGATTCCTCATCAGACCTATCTCGGTACTTACCATTAAGATCCTTGAGGAACTTAGAGTTGAGTGATGGGTCCTTAAAAATCCTTACTGGATAGGATCTGTTGTTTAGCACAACATCAATTGGTTGCATAATATCCTTTATAGAGTTTGTTAAGATTAAGATTTTAACCAGTCCCAGAACATTGGCATCAAGATTAAGGCGTCTAACTTCCAATACTTTCCTAAACCTATTGGTTATTGTTTTGACAACCGCCAAATTTCTCCCCAGAATAGGGAGCCCCTCAATGACCAACCACATTAATCTGCCATGTGATCCCCTATTTTCTTCCCATGGTTTAACATCATTAAACAATTGTTGCATCCAACACAAATTTTCTTCCATGCTTTTAGTAGTAGTATCCTTCGAGTTCCATTCTAATAGAAAAGACAAACCACCCACATACTTTATTGTGCAACTGTCAAGACTATTATTTGCCATAATATCCTAAGCATTATGAAGGACTTGGACATTTTTTGCTTTCACAATCCAACAACTCTCTAACATTGATCTAGCAGCATTGTCTTCATTAATTGAGATTTTAACCCGATCCACCAGGAGAAGGGTTTTGGGACCTGACACCGCATCTTTGAAAGAGTGATTAAAGGTTGAATGAGTAGCCTTGTTACTAGGAACAGCTCAGGCATTCATGGCAGGGAAATCAGAGTCAGAGAAACCAGCCCCCTCCGACTTGTAGAACTTGGCAAGGTTTATCACAAGAGGAACCTCTCCAATCAAGATGGTTTTAAGCTTCCTTTCAAACAACACCACGTCACCAATATTTATGAATCTTACAAAACCGAACCTGGAACCTTTCTTGGTTCTTTTGAACTCGATATAAACATCAACAACATTCCCGTATCTGCTAAACATTTTCCATAGCGCCCCCGAATCCCATGTTTCCGGAAAGTTGGTGAAGAAAAAAGAGAAGGCCTTATTTTTCATAACCCTGTCGAAATCAAAAACTCTAGCACGTCTTCCAGTTCTGATTGAGAAAGGATCATTGCTCTTATCTTTGAATCCATCATGTTTTCCACCCTTGTGTTTTCTTTCAACCCTCGTCCACTCGCCGTCTTGATTCTGGTGTTGATGGTTAACATTTTCTGGGGAGGGTTGGGCTGTTTGTCTTCCCATCTTGTGAATTAATTAATGGGTTTTGATCCTTGTGCTGTGAATTTGATGAGTGTAAGATTAACTGAAAATTGGTTGGGTTTTGATTGAAGTTGAAGATTGACGAGGGGCAAGATCTTAGATGCTCATTTCTTTCATTTTCCCTCTGAACCTAACAGTAGACAGTCCTCAAAACGAGTGTTACCAAACATACAAAAGAAAAAATTGTCCACATAGTTAGATGTTATCTGAGTCTCACTACAAATCACTCAACACTTAACAAGAAAGATCAAATCAAGAGATTGATCAATCTATAACAACAATATAAAACTGAATTAGAGATATTACAGACATAAATTTCAAAACGAATAGAGAAAACAAGATTGAAAGAATAGGTGTGTGAAACGACTAGAGAGGGTTATGAAACCCTTGATCTGGATGAGTGCTTATATAGTACTAAATTACAACTCCACCCTTGATCTTTTAAACTCTTCTAAAACTAAGCTTAAAACATACTTCCAATTTTACACTTTTAGTTCATGTAGTTTATAAAACACAAACATCAAGAAATATAACATTTGACCATTTTGACCACATTATCCAACACCTTCTCTTAAACTGAAAATGTAGAAAAACAAGACTTAACTAACAACACAACTTATTATGTTGTAGAGTTTTAAGAGCTTTAGTGAAAATATTTACTGTTTCATTTATTGTATGATTTTTTTTTCAATTTTAATAATACCTACATAAATCTTTTCCTTCACAACATGGACATCAAGTTCATAAGGTTTAGTTTTCTCAT
>BQNB010134046.1:0-18372 GCA_026074375.1 Tanacetum coccineum | reverse complement strand
GTCTCTTTTGGGTCATTTTCTATGATTATGATTGTTGTTTTCATGAAGTAATACCCCAGATTAGCTTCCGTTGCTATATTGTAAAAATGGGGGTGTTACAAGAGATCATCCATAAATCTCGTCGGACACTTGTTAAAATTATGCTTGCTATCTCACACAATGTGAATAACGAGAAATATATTCAGAGTCCTACGCATTTGTGATTTTGCCAGAACATCCTAGTGATATAATTTACGGTGAAGATAGAAATCCTGCTTGAGCCAACATCAAACAAGCTCATGGTAGGTGACTTGTGCGATTCTATATGAATCAAACTTGTGACAACTGGAAAGAAATGATGGTGCGATTCTACAAGAATCAAACTTGTTCCAGGTTATGAATTAACGATTGATGATGAATTTTGAAATGATTAACACTCTCGATGTGTCACAAAACCACTTTAGCAAGTGACACGTCGATTGATTTTCAAATTAATTTTTTACTTCAATCGGTGAGATAGTAACTCGCTGGTTCACTCTTATCGTGCTGTTTGCTTTGAGACGTTCCGATAATGAGAACATGCTGAGTTTGATGAATCTAATACACATGTGTTAGAAAGATTTTATACTTCAGCTGGAAATCCTGTCAAGGAGATTCTTCTTAAATTGAATCTACCTGATCACAGGTCGATCCTCACGGATTCGAAGGTTACTCCAACCAAACACGGGCGAATGACAAAGCCATATTCGTCCCCCCGCTTTATTGCTAACTGTTTTATTGCAGGAAACTTAAAGATGGTGGTGAAGGTACCTGTTTCCCGCTGACTCACAAGATTCATAGCCACATGCTCATACCAGACCGACAAACATAAAGACATCATGAAAGCTCAAGTACATGTTTCAAGACTTCCGCTACTCTGATACCGTACGTCTTTCTTGAAGTGACAAAGTATTAAAGTCAAAGAATTTCAAAGAAGTTTCTGTCACTCTGATACCGAACGTCTTTCTCGAAGTGACGAAGTGTTAAAGTTAAAGAATTTCAAGAAAGATGCAACATTAAAGCTTTTCAAGTCAACAAATCAAGAAAGGTATGAGCATGTCGGTCCAAAGTCACAAGTTTCACAAGATGGCAAAGTTCATTAAGATGGCGAAGAGATTATGCTTGGTTGATGATCTCAAGATGCTCAAGATCACATTCTCACATACAAGTTAAAGATAAAGGAACAAGCTCGATCCCAAAATCACTAATCACTACAACATATTCACAAGAGTAAATCAAGAAATGAAGTTTACGAGCTGAAGACTAAAGATGAAGCATAGTATGCTAAGTTTAAAGTTTTGTAAATTGGAGTGACCTCCCTTAGGGGGAGATTGTTAGAAACAAGAAAAGTATCGGTCACTTCCAATATGTATTAGTCTTAGCCCGTAGTTAATCATATGTCAAGTAAAGTAATCTAATATGACCCAAGGCCCATGGAAAGCCTATCTAGGTCCATGGCTGGCCACTTCGTATGTATAAATACCCTCTCTATGCCTTGGAGAGGGTGTTGGTTGGTTTTGTATTCTCATTTTACTTATGAATTACATGTTTCTTACTTTCTCTCTCTAGAATACATCCTTCCTTCCACTCTCTCTCACTAAGTTCCTTCGCATCTCATTTCAAAGATTACTTGTATTCTTCAATCTTTTTCATATCGAAGTGTCTATGTTATCGTTTTAACGATTACCAGGAAGTTTTCCCCGCGTTCAGCGAAAATCGTCACGCAACGCGTACCAGCACGACAGTTAACAAGAAACCGTAATAAATACCTTGGGTTAATTAAGTGAACTTGATCAACAAGTTATTTCGTGATTTATTTGTAACGTTCGTCTAGAATATGAATCGTTGAGTTGTGATTTAAATTCATGAGAAACGAATGCTTTCGTGAGATTTAATCAAAACTAGTATCAGTCATGAAAACGAATTTTGAACGAATCTAGAATGACCAAACATGTTTTGATGTCGTAAACTTTCTTAGTCTAGAATTCGGATTTCGGTTAAATTTAAACTAGCCTCATTTTAAAATCTCGACAAGAGACGAAAGAGCATGGGATACTCTCCCATCTTTTGATTTTCGTGGACCACAAGGGAGACAAGGAAGCTAAAGCTTAGCAACCATGCTTGTCCTCCCTTTTGTTCTTATATGTCACAAAGAAACACACACACATTTCATGATTCAAACATCAAATCAAAACTCTCTCTTCCTCTCCTTCTTTGTATTCGGACGAACACCACAAGGGGGTAAGAAACCAACATTTTTCAAGTTTGATCAAGATTTCGGGTTAAGAAACATTCGAGGGTTGATTCTTTTATAGTCTCGGGTAGTCGAAACAACGTTTGGGTTGTTTCTTTGCGTCGAATTCCAACCGAAAATCCATAAAACTTGTAAGTTTTCAAAATCCTTAAATAATTGTACTTTTATGGTTATTATGATGATCTTAAGCTACTTGTACAAGTCGTTTGTTTTAAATCGAAACTTAAAAATTTAAAACGAAAGTTAATAAGGGCGCGTTTGGTTGACATGGACAAAAAAGAAAGAAACAAAGATTGGTTACCTTTATATCATGGTTGTTGTGGTAAAAGTATCTTGTGTCATCTAGAGCTTATTGGTGCTTATTTAGAAATCTAGCTTAAAAATAAGTTTGGTTAAGGCTTGTTTCGGTTTGTGGGCTCGTCAAGGGTGTCTTGGCCCAAGACAATGACGAACGAGGGTCATGGGCTCGGCCCATGACTCATTCGGTTTATTTTGAGATTTCTCGTGCTTATTTTGGTGAACTTATTTCTTATTCGAGCTTATTTGTGAGCTTATTGATGTTTCGGGCTTGTTTCGCGTCTCGGTCCAACGAAAAACAAAAGGGAGAAAGTCATGGGTTCGACCCATGACATAATTGGCTTATTTTAAGTTCTTGTGGCTTATTTACCTAGCTTATTTTTATATTCGAGCTTATTATAAATGCTTATTTTGGCTCCGGGCTTATTTTCGTAGGCTTATTTGGATTGGGCTTGGTTCGGTTGTGGCCCATTAAGGAAGAGGGAAGGGAACTCAGGGCTGGCCCAATAAGAGTCCCGTGGTTTTAACTTATTTCGAAAACGGCTTTTTATGTACCTATTTCGCCACATATTGTAACTTATTTGGTTTCGAGTTTATAATCTAAATCGGACGATTTCTAGCTCATCTTGAGACTTTTGGACTTATTGGACTCGTGACCCAATAAGGGTAGTAAGCTCCAGCTTATTTGGGGTTATCCGTCCTGACTTATTTTATATCGAATATTTTATTAGTTTATTTGAAGCTTACTTAAAGGACTACAAAGGTTTTGATGCAAACGAATCTATTTTTGAACTTAATCGAGAACTTTTGAGCTTATTGGGCTCGCGACCCAATAAGAATGTTAAGCTATGGCTTATTTTTCGCGACTTATATTAAGCTTATTTGGTCTCGACTAATTTTCTTGAAATTCATATTAGCCTATTGGCGAACTATTTTGACCTATTTGGAAACTTAAAAGATATTAGTGGACCTAATGGGCCGAAAAGTCCGATAAGGTACCCATACTATACTTGTCAACATTATCGGGCTAATTAAGAGACTTTTAATAGACCATGAGACTCAATAATACGATAGACTAGAACAATACCTGGATTTTTGGGTTAACTATTTGAAATTGTGAATGGGTTTGTACCTGAGTAAACTAAAACGGTTTGAGTAGTCGATGAAAATGTTGTTTAAACGAATCTTTGTGAGAACTATAAACTTGATGTTTTGTGGTGAAATTGTTCAAATTGGAAAGTGATTGAAATTGAGGTCTGAAACCTTGAGAAAACTCTTACAAATGAACGGGTCATGCCGAAATTTTATAAAACTTGTCACATTTAGAAGATATTGTGGAAAAACTTATTTTCTTGTCGATCCGACAAAAGGATAAATTTGATTTTTATTAATCATTAAGTGTCAAGGTTAAAACAATCGAACTTGGACATATTAAATTGGCAAGGTTTTATACTTACCCTTTTAGCCCGATAAGAAGACGAAATAATAAAATATTATTATATTATTTCAAGTACCATATATATACTTTATCATTGTGGAGTTATTTATCCTTTATTTCCTGATCTTTGGATTCCTTAGTCACCTCTCGTCGGATTTTCCTCGGATCTTTTGAACGTTCTATATTATACTAGTTCATTGAGTCTATTTTTGATATTATGTGTTGATATCGCGCTTAGCCCAAGTGCATCGAGTTGTTTCATTTAGTTACCACACAACCATGATACCAAAAAGTTTTAATATAAGATTGAAAAATTTTCACGAACTTGAATGCAAACGCTTGTACAATAAAACAACTTTGTACAAAATGTTAATAAGATGAAATTAATGTTAGGTCGTGGCCGGGTACTGTTGTGCGTTGTGTAGAGATTATATTGTTCAGCTTATATCATCTGTTGAGGTGAGTTCTCGTAGCCCCACTTTTTAACTCTTTTCCATTGGGGGAAAATGATACTCAAATCTGTTTGAACTTGTTTTCTGTACTGTGCAAAAGTTGATTTGTTTTCAGGACAATGTTATGTTCCTGTGACTGCTATGTGAATGACATGTTCTATGGTAGAATATGATGTGTGGAACTTTCTGTGTGGATCTTCTGTGTGGGACCTGTGATCTTCCGCCCTATATATAGCTCCATCTGGTAGGCTTTAGGTGCGTGTGAATTAAGAATTTGAGAACCTTGCGTGGCAAAGATTTAGATTGCATGGAGATGCTATGGTTAGAAATTGAGTGTGTTGCATGTATTCACTGTCATATTGCACACTTGTCCACTACTTGAAATATTGGCACATCGACTAGGTTTTCTATCAAACCTACGAGCTCACCAACATTATTGTTGATATTTTTGAGTATCATTTTTAGGTGCATTCTCAACCAATGTAAAAATCAGGAGTAATGGGGACTAAAGATGTACGCATGTGGGGTGCTAACTAGAGACTTGTACATTTTGAATGAAAAATGTAAACTTGTGAACTATTGTAAAGCTTGATCTTTGAAATCTTTGTATGGTGTGATCTTGTATCTTGAGCTATGTAAATCATTATGTCGCATCCTCGTGTTTCTGCCGCTGACGGGGTGTGACATAAAATATGTGAAATGACTGGTTTTGAAAAATCCTGTTTCACATTAGTCTTGGGAACCGATCATGGCATTGAAGTTGAAAAAGCAATTGAATTTACAAATGGAGTCGGTCTACCCAAAACTGATGGTTTTTGAAATTTAAACGTGTTTGGTTGACGAACAACCAATGGTTTTTCAAACTTAGTTTCCACAGACTTTTCTTTAGACTGATTAACTCTTTCATGCAATTCACCGTAAGCAATTATCTTGTCTTGTAATTGACCTCTCAATTCATGTGATTCAAGTGTTTTACAGTTGAGTTCAGCAATCAGGGAATCATTTCGTTCTTTCAAAGCTTTTTCTTTATCCCCTGATGTCAAATACTGCTTTACACAAGAGTTTTCACAAACATTCTTCTCTTTTTCATGTTGCAAAGCAAATTCAAGATTAATACAGTGTTGTTCTAGATTTGCAAACTGTTTATTTGTTTGTTGTGTTTTACTCTTGGTGAGCCCAAATTCAAGATTTTTACATTCTTGACATTTCTCTAGATACAAACATTACATCTTAGTGCATTCATCAATTTCAGCAAAAGAACGAAGAATAGTACACATAAAATGTTAGAGAAATATTCCTCCAAAAGTTGATCGGTCGTTTTTGAAAACTCAGATTTTTGACTTTTTAGTTGTGACTTAAGAGACTCAACTTCCTTTTCAATAGAGTTAAAGTATCACAAATCCTCAACCAGTTCTTTTTTGAGAGTTGTTTCAAGATTTACCACATTATCAGAAGCGTAGCCGACTATTGGAATGTAAAGTTGTTCTATAACATTTTTTAGTTCATTATGGGAATTTCGATTCATCCAATTGCTTCGAATCCTTGCTAACTCTTTTGAAACATGTCATTTAAGTTTGCAACACTTTGTCGAACGAAAGAAAATTCTTACATGCTTTTACTGACTTTGTTAAACTTTAACGTTTCATCCAAATGTTTTGCTAACTTGACATGTATTTCAAAAACTTTTTCTAGAATAATTCCTTTACAGGAGGATCATATGGTATAAAATTATTTGAAAAATACACTTGTTCGGCTGACTTTTCCTTTGTGGTACAAACATTTTGTAAAGATTATTCAACGTTGTGTAATCATGATGTTTGACCATTTTATCTGTTTTGGATTGACTTTCTTCGGCATGACGAATTGTTTCGTTAGAATCAGGAATAACCATTTTATCAAGATTATCCTTATAACATGCAATATCATATAAACATGGTTTCGCACTTTGAGTTTTTTTGAGATATTGAGGTTTTGCAAAAGAGGTTGTACATTTAGAATTAAGCATGTTCATTGTTTGAACAGACCGACTAGTTTTGTAAACTATATCATTTAATATTTTTACTTGTTTTTTTAAACAATGCCTTTTTCAATCTCATTTTCTTCTCGTTTTTTGTAAAACTGTTTTAGTTCCTCTTTCTTAGATGAATGTGTAGAAATAGTGGTTTGATGTGCAGAAGCTTGTTTTTCCATTTTTGAAAGTTATTGGTTCAACTCATGTATTTTTAGTTTATAAGCATCAAATGACTTTTCAGATTTGATTCTATGTTCTGCTAGTAAACCATAAGCTTTTGCACATTTAAATTTAACATCTTTCACACATTTAATATTTTGATACCTCTCAAGCTATGTTCCTAAGGACGTGTTTGCTTCTTGTAAAACTTTGTTTGATGATTCTAAACATTATTAATTCTCTTGCTTTCATAAATTTCAAGTTTTATTTTTTCAATTAAAGAAGCAATCAAAGCACGTTCTTCTTGAAACTTTTGTTCATCCTGGTCAGCCTCTCCTCTATTATTACTCATATCTGATGAATCAGGGTCAGTATCACTATCACACTATTTCACCACATATGTGTCATTAATAGATTCAGGTTGCTCAGGATGTTCACTTTCTATGGCAAACACATTATATTCATCATTAACGTGTACCTGCTCCAATGGCTCTTTGTCAAAGACGGGTCCAATGCCTTCATCTGTAGCAGGAATCACCTCTTGAATCTTAGCCATGTACAGATAATGTGCTTCTAGTTCCTGATTAGTTACCTCCGCATCTGAATCCTGAACCCAATCCTATTTTTCTGCACTCACTTGAACACCTGCTTCCTCTTGTTTACATAACAACATCTTGTCTTTGTGGTAGGACGAATCCTTGACCCTTTTTGTTGACATGCATTCCTTTGTTGTATGCCCAAACCCTTTGCAATTATAACACTGAATACGAGTCTGCAGCACTATCTGATTACCTATAGTATCCCTATTCCTAACAACATTCATAGCCCTATGATTCTCTTACTGCCCAGTCTATCTTGTATACCCAGATGTTCTTGGAGTATTATTGATATGTGTGAAAACACATATACGTTTTATATCAAAAATGACCCATAAAAGACAAAATTGTGCTTAAAATGCTTGTATATTGCTTGTTTTGTCTTTGTGATTGTGTAGGTATGAATAATGCAAATATCACAAGAAAACGGTCAAAACCGGACAAACACGGACACGGGAAAGGAAAGAGTGTACAAGAGCCGGGAGAATGCTTTCAAGGTCAACCAAAGTCAACCATTGGTCAACATTGGTCAACTACCAGGAGACAAAACCTTTCAAAATTCCCAAAATGCCCTTAATGTTAAATCAAAATTCATAAAAGCCTCTAAACCCTAACACCGTTAACTTTTTATTAAATAAAAGATAACGGTCGTTAAATTCCTTATAAAACCAAATTCTTATAACCTATTAACTTGTCCAAGCCCAAATCCAATATCCCAGGCCCAATCCCTTTTGTATAAGACCAAAGTCAAACGAAATATTACCCGGGTAACCACACTCTTATTTATAACCAAGCGAAAGTTTCCCCCGGCCCAAAGTAAAGAGTTAACACTCGTTATCTCTTTTATAATAACCTGTTAACCTTACCAAACCCAAAACCATAACCCTTGGCCTAATCCCTTTGTATAAGCCCAAAGTCAAACCATTTTTACCTGGGTCAAAAGAAATTAAACGCACCCTTTTATAATTTTAAAACGCGGGAAATGTTGTTGTTACTGTTTATCTTCTTCTTCATTTTACCACATGCTCAAAACAAGGGGTAAATCAAAATTGACAGCGTGGAAGAATAATTCAAGTACCAAGCAGTGATGTGGCAAAGTTTTACATCATGAGAGCCTCTCATTAGCTAAAACCCAAAAGGTCAAACACGCATCATGGAAACAAACACACGGGGAAATGGATTTTTGCACTAAAGTTAGTGCAAAAGAAGTACAACGAGCCTGACACATGGAATGCCACATTGGCAATCCGTGTGCTCACTCATTTAATCCAACGGCTCAAAGTTAGGATCCAATGATTGGATTGAATAAAGGGACAAGATCATGGGAGCATATAACAAACTCAGGACCTAGAAGCATCCTCTGAAGGCTATAAATACAAGCTCACTCCTCACACACATCATCTCCCTTTTTCTGCATTTTTTTAGGTTAAAGTAGCTTATGTAATTTTTGGTTTAAAGTAGCTCTTGTAATTTCAGTTTTCAAGACTTGTAATATGTTTTAAGTATTAATAGAATTAAAATTTCAGTTTTCATAATCTGTTTTACTTTAAAGCTTTTATATAACTCAAATGTTTTTAGTAACTGTTACATAAGCTCTAATAAGCTCATCATAAGCTCTAATAAGCTCATCATAAGCTCTTTGAGTCTTTAAGCTCAAATTGAGCTCATAATAAGCATCTAATCTATTTAAACTCTTAAAATCAGATAAATACCTTTGCTAAATGGATTTTCTATTTGGATGATAAGCTTACAATGGAAGAGCTTATAGGACTTTACTAGCTTATCCTTGTGATAAGCTAGAGCTTGTAGACAGCTCTTTGAGCTTATTTAGCCTTTGTTTAGCTAAGGCCTTGGTGAGTCTTCTTTTATCTTCCCTGTTTTTAATTTTCTAGTTTGAATCTGCTTATTAAGCTTATCTACTTGCTTATTTGTGCTTATAAATGATTTTTATATCTTATTAGTTATGTTTGATCATCTGTTTTTTATTTCTATAGCTTAGATCTTAGTTTTTCATAATTTGTCTTAAAAATCTATAAAAATCCAAAAATAAGTAGCATAGTTGGTAGCTTATAGATTCTGGCTTATTTGATTATTGTTATAAGATCATTTAAGTTGTTAAAAGCCTTTTGATATCTGGTATTCAAACTTTGTTCACTAAATCTCTATTTCATAAGCTAAAATGGAAATTATCAAGTTTAAGGGAGTGTTTGGCACAGCATCACTAACCAAAAGTTAGAGTTGCTTGTGTACCATTTAGTGCCTAATCTGAATTTGATTTTCATTTCTGGGTATAATTAGTTAGGATTCTAGGTTGTTTTTAGTCTAAGATTAAGTTTTCATAGGTATTCTAGCTTAAGTTTTGATTCTGAGGTCTTATAGTCAGTTTTCATAGGATTTCTAGCTTATTTGATTTCTAGTAGCTAATTTTGCTTTCATTATTCTTAGTTTTGCATTCTAAGAGTGTCTAAATCAGTTTCCTAAGTCTGCATTAAATAGTTTTAAGGTATGAGTCAATTTGGCTAAAACTGCATGAGTAGGTAATGTAGGAAAAAGTAGCTTTTTCAAGTTTAATTTTTATAGAATAAAAGTAGTTTTTAGGATTAGATTTTCAGCATTCAAATAGATTTAGGATCATAGTCCATCTGTTTTAACTTAGTTTTAAAAAAGTAGCTTAATTAGATATATGTTTTTAGCTTTTAAAATTGCATTTTGTCTTTTCAATTTCAAAATGAAGATCAGTATGTTTTGAGTAATAAGTCTGTTTTCAAGGAGCTTTTTCAATAAGCAATTGTTTTCAAAAATCCTTTCCAAAAGTGTTTTTAAGTAGCTAGTTGGTTATAGTTAAAGCTTGTATAAGAAATTTTGTCTTAAGTTTCAATTTGGGTGCTTAAAAATAAGCAAAAAGTCTGCTTAAGAGACTGTTTGGTTTAAAGTTTTTATTGAGTGCTTATTAAGTTTTACAGCTTATGGCTTATTTCTTTTACTTGTTTCTAGCTTAGACCTGCTTATTAGATTAGTTATAGATAGCCTTAGCTTAATTTGTTCTTAGTTTAGCCTATTCTAGCTTATTGTTTGTTAAAGTTTTAAGCAAAAAGCCAAAAACACTCTAAGTGTGTTCTGTCAAGTTAATAAGCTGTTTTCTAGCTTATTTTAGATTTTCAAAAAGATTTCTTTTACAAAAGTTTTTAGTTTTCATCTGTTTTACAACTTTGCTTTTATAAGTTTTCAAAAATAAAAAAAAGGGAAGATGGAAATCGGGGGTGAGCAAGGCTCGAACCCCCGACCTCAACATCCTCAACCCTTATAAACGCCTCACACCACACACCTCTAACCATCGTGCCCTGGGGTCTTTTTCGTTATAGCTTTACTAAATTTAATATTTGTATACGTTTAGTCCTATTTAGTAAATAAGTTGTTTTGGCTTATTACACAGCTTATTCGATAAGCTGTGTAACCAAGCTTATTTTTCCTAGGTCCCTTTTAGTTCAAGCTATTTTCTATAATTTTTTCAGAATTTTTATAATTAGTTTAGTATTTTTAAACATTTATTTTTATTAAAAACTTTAAAAAATCATAAAAAATAGAAAAATAATCAAAAAAATATAATTCTTTTTTAGAAAATTTTCTTTTATCATATAGTTTCTAGGAAAATTAGTTTTGCTTCCGTAGGGTTTAATTTGCAAAATTTCAATTTTTAAAGAACGGGATTCGTTTCCGTTCTCGTTTTTCGTGTTTTTAAGCTCATTTCAATTCCGTTTTTGTTCTAGTTTTCTTTAAACTTACTTTTTAGTCAATTAGAGTCTATTAAAAAAGAAAAATTCATTTTAGGTTTAATTTTGGAAAATTAGGGATTTTAATCACCATTTAAGGTTCCCGTTTTGCGTTTTTAGTTAAAGTTTAATTTCCTATTGTTAAAGTTAAGTTTAATTGTCCTTTAGTTTGCTCACTTTTAGGATTTTAGAAAACAAACCATCTTTGAACCAATTCAAATCATTGTCCAAACAACAAACGTGGTCTCAATTTCACAAATTGTTGGGACTTAACGACCAAGTAATCACCTACCGGTAAATATACGTATTATTATATATAATTGTGAGAATTTTCCTTACTACCTTTCTCCTCAAGGGTAGTTTGGTAATTTTCTATAATTATTATATTTTATTAATACGTGTATTAAATTGCTACCATCAATAACCACAGCAAATGATCTCCAAGGTTAATGCAACTTGTTTACATTAACATTGGTGATCATTTTGATCTCACCACTGTGACTAAGATCTCTTAGAAATGTGAGAATTGCCTCTTCAAAGGGTAGTTCCTCGAATTGCTGATTAGGGAGTTTAGGGCATATTTGAAGCATTTCTCTGAAGTACTCAAGATTCACAATATGTTTCTTATTGTTCATCTTGAAACGAATCGAGTGATGATGAACTGTAGCAGTGGCCCAAAACTCTTGCATGTATATTTCTGGAACATCAGCTGAGATCTGGAATGCCTTGTAGAAGGGAGTGAGTTTCAACACATCATAGACCACTTGAAGAGTTGCTTCTTTGGACTTGAGATCTGAGCATAGTCAAAAATTACTTTTGCCAATCTTGAGTCGGTTGGCAGGAGCAACTAAAGCGTCATCCAGTGCAATCTGTTCAGCTCTTGTGGTGTCCATGGTTCTGTTTAAGAAAGAATCAATACAGTTTATATATAACCAAGTTTATATATTACTATATAGACCTTTTATCTGAACATTTTATGTTTCATCATGTTGTGAAGATTAAGACCTATAAGACTTTTAGCACTTGTAAAGATATATTCCACTAGATGGCAACTTAGGTAGACTTATGAGCTTAAGGAATTAAGGCAACCGTTTTAACAATTTAGGAATCGTGGTCTTTCTAACTAGTAGAGAATTTAGATAACCTAAGTTGTATATTGGTTTTACCTTGATTTTATCTTGTGTTTAAGCCTATTTTACCTTAATTAGATAGAATAATTAACCAATTTTAATTAGCCTGCTAAATTAAGTTTTAATTTGCCTTCAAAGTTGAATTTTGATCTTAAGTGTTTTTGGTCTAAATCCATTAGATCGGTTCCTTAAAGACTTCACTAGATCAGTTCCTGAATGAGAGCTAGATCGGGTCTAAAAAAATTAACTAGATCGGTCCTCAAAGGACTTGATTAGATCGGTTTCCAAAGAGCTTGACTAGATCGGGTCTCAAAGGATTGGTCTAGATCGGTTCCTAAAGGAAACAACTAGATCGGTTCCTGAAGGAAGCGACTAGATCGGTTCCTTAAGGGAAAATGACTAGATTGGTTCCTAAAGGAAACAACTAGATCGGTTCCTGAAGGAACGAACTAGATCGGTTCCTTAAGTAACTTTAACTCGTTCGGATCCTAATGCTTTCATTTAGATCGGTTTACAAAGGATTTTTTCTAGTTTGGTTTCGCACATAAATAATTCACAAGACATGATTTTTTTGCATTCAAGATGATCATTTGCCATTTAACATCATAAAGATATCATTTAGACACAATTCTAACACCATTTATTCACTGATTCATCAAGATTTTTCAAAACATGAACACTTTCACACATTTAGCATATTTATACAATTAACTATGGATAAGGGTGCGTTTTATTGGCTCAAACACATTTGATAATTGATAAACATGCAGTCAAATATAAAACCCATCAAGATTTAACATTATCTCCCAAACCCCCAAATTTTCGGGCATACAATCGGACATAACCATTCAAATGATAACCATTTACAAAAGTGATTTACACGAGTTCACATGACACCTAAACAAACAAAACCCCCTAACTAATTTGATGTTTTAACCAATTTTGAAATTCAAGAACCCTAATTTGATAATTAGGGATTTCGAAATCAATCTTGGATAAAAATCCAATTTATTTGAGACGTGAGTAGTTTAAGTGAATGAGATCATTTTTCTAATTGTGCCTTAATCGAGTTAACAACTGGAGATGATAATCGATCGAGAGAGAGTGTGAAAATAAAAAATGTGAGGTGTGTGTGTTTGTGTAAATAGGGAACATGGTGGGGTGGGTGGGGTAATTAATAAAAAATTAATTTTAACACATTTAACCCCTCAATTTACTTAACTTTTTAAATTCACACATATAAGATTTATTAGGCATTTAAAGTTTAACATATGGCACATTTGGTCCATAATGTTTTAACTAAAGTACCTAAGAAACTTATATTTTCATAATTACTCCCTAAAGGCAAAAACACATAACATATAAGGCACACGAAAGCTAAGCTCAATTATATTTCCTTAAATGATATTTCGTTATCTGTTTAAAACCTTTTTCCAATTAAGCTCATGATTATTATGAAGAAGAATTTTTTGACATTTCCCCTCCTCCCCCACATCAGACAGTGACCCGTTTTTTATTTAAAGAGTTGTAGTCATTGTTTGAGAAGTCAAATGTCTTTGAGAAAATATTTTCTGATGAACGAATGTTATTTCTTTGAAAAAAACAAACACAAAAAATAAGATTTCTCTTATTTTAACACATAAGCGCACTGACACGTACACTTATGGAAATATAGAAAGCACGGGTTGTGATGCAAAGTAATCACAAGCCTTTGCATGGTCATAAAGTAGACTGATAAGTGTAAAATACACATATTCGTTAATACTTAAAATAGCCCAATTTAACCCAAAACAGACCAAAAATGGCAAAAATATGCTTGTATTTGTGTTTTGTGTGTGCAGGTACGGATATATCAAAAATCACAAGAAAACAGTCAAAAACGGGCAAGCACGGACACGAGAATCAGAAGAGTACAAAAAGAAGCCAAAGAATCAAAGCCGAAACCAGAAAAGTCAAACCCTCAGTCAAATCCAGTCAAAATGGTCAAATATTGGTCAACAAAAAGTTAACCAATAAAAGACAAAACCCAAAATACATTCCATTTTCACCCTCCAAGTTTCACAAAAGTCCCAAAATAACCCCTCACCCCTTAATGGGCCTAAGACCCCTAAATGGGCCTTCAACTTCCCTAAAATACCTCACCCGGATCCATAAGACCAAAACCCTAGCCCATTTCCCTTTTCATTAACCACAGGGACTACTCCTGCTATTTCCTAATCTTACCTTTTACACGTACACCTTTTATTACCAACCACAAGGGGCCATTTTGACATGTTCTTAAAAACCTTTGACAACTTCTTTCTGCTCGAACTCTCATTTACAACCATCGTCATCATTAATGATTGAAATTTCTAAGACCGTAAAATGTATCGATATCAAAAGACCATCACCATTAATACCACTTTTTAATGTTTATTTTTTCATTTATTTAATTATTTTCTTGCGGTTTTATGATTTAATAGTATTAGTATATTTGTATTTATAAAAAATTTTCATGAAAAATGAAAAAATCTTTTTGTTTTTATGGTTCGTTTAAAATATCATATAACAGTATGAGGATACATGATATTTTAATATGTACCACGCCACTATTCATCCAGACTTCCATCAACCCAAATGTTTCAGAGTCTCTCGGCGTAAAACTCCGCATATCCCTAGCCTTGTTGATCAGAAATTCAATTCATTTCTCCTCGCCAAGAGCTTTAGTCTGAAGAGTGTCCGCTAACAGTTATTCTAGCATCCGTATTGAAAAAGTTAAAGTTTAGATCACCGCATTAACCCGAACATGCTCCTGACTAATACGAGTGAAATCTGATGTCATGATGCTTTGATCTGGACATAGTTGAACGCTGTGCCACATAGGCTATGTATAGAGTTGCTTTTGTTACACAGTACATTGGAAATGTTATTAAACCAAAGCATAGTCCGGCAAAGGATGAGATCTCATCCAAATAGCCGTATAAATCAAATATTTACACTTTTCGTACTGGGGATAATCGCATCGCTTATTTTGCCTTTTCTCGATGACACCAGCTAACAAGTCCTATCTCTCAAAGAACTGCATACACCTAAGAATGTGCTATAAGCTATCTACGTCTTGTAGCATCTTGACGAACACACATATCCGCCATCTGCAAATACTGTTAAAGACAATCGAAGAACCTTCGGAGACCATAGTCCCTCCCCAATCCCGATTTACGGTTCATTTAGATAGTCAAAACATTATTTTGAACCACATGTATAGTGCTTTTCGTTAGGCCCCGCCGCCTGAACCATGAGTCACACAAAATCATATAACAAAAATATTTAGGTCAGTATACTGGCTATGAGATCAAGGAGTGGTGCCTATCGATACCAACGATAGTGTAACAGATCAACAGCTTTCCCTTCTTTATCCTTATCCATTTTGGATTTCTCCACCATGGGAGTATCCACTAGGTCACAAGAGTTAAAACCGAGTATTTCTTATAAAAGATTCACGGGCATATTTTTCACTGGTTAATAAATATGGCCTCTGGGACTTAGAGAAATCTTATTCCAAAAGAAAAAATGATATTTTGCCCATCATTACATCAAAATTATTAAACACATGAATTTATTAGCAAATATGTCCACAAAAGTCAGTGAAAAAGCAAACAAAGATAATATCATCGATATATATTTATAACAGAAGTAATTCCTTGCCTTCCTTGTAGATGAACAGAGTAGGATCCACATATCATACTACGCGCGTGGAGCTTGTTTTAACCCATAAAGAGCTTTCTTTAGCTTATACACGTGATTGTGGTTATCTAGATCCACAAACCCGTCCGGCTAGCTAACATAAACCTCTTCTCGTAAATTACCATTCAGAAATGCAGTCTTTACATCCATTTGATAGACGACTATGTTCATGTGAGCGGCAAAAGCTAGAAAAATTATTATAGCCTCTAATCTTGCAACCGAAGCAAAAGACTCTTCAAAATCAATTCCCTACCCTTGATGGTAACCACGAGCCACTAACCGAGCTTTGTTCTTTAAAATTCCTCCCAGTTTGTCTAGTTTCACTTAGTAGATCCACTTCAAAGCAATAACCATAACCTTATCAGGTCGGGGCACGAGCTCCTATACTTCAAGTCGTTTAAACTCATTGAGCTCTTCTTGCATTGCTTCGATCCAGCAGGATTGAATTAAAGCATCTTTATACGTCTTGGGTTCAACAATAGTGAGGAAAGTATCGTAGTAACAGAAAAAAGCTTGCTCATGTAATTGCAGTCTTGTGGAAACTGGTCTAGCAAGTTCACCGATTATATTTTCAAGTGGATGATCCTTAGTCCATTTGATTTTATGTTTAGAAATTTGATGATCGGGATGCATAATTGTATGAATAGAATCCGATGATGTTTTGTGCAGAAACCATCGCAGTAAGCTCATCGATAGTTCTACATGAATTGTTACAATGTTTTGTTTGTACGTCGGGTTTTAAAATTCGGAACTGCTTTCTTTTTGGGTTGCATTTGTAGGTGCATAGCCAATGAAAATACCAATATCAGCTTTCGGTTGTAACTTGCCCAAATTGTCACTATCATTTGTCGGATAGCATAGTGCATAAAATAAATGGAAAAACGATAAGTCGGGAGGTTTGTCATGTAAAAGCTCATATGGTGTTTTTCTGTGACGAAGACATATAATGGAACGATTTTAGGTATAACATGCGGTAGCAACTGCTTCTGCCCATAAGAATAACAGTGCTTTTGCATAAATCAACATTATGCGGGCAGCTTCAATTAGCGTACGATTACGTATTTCAACGACACCATTTTACTGTAGAGAGCGAGCAACAGATGTTTCATGAGAGATTCCAATCTTCTCATAATATTCACGCAAAGTTTGATTAACAAATTCAGTTCCATTATCTGTTCTAATTCTTTGGACATTCACTTTAAGCCTCACTTGGATCATCTTGACAAACTTGATATGAAATCTGGAGCTTCATCTTTTGACCTTAAGAACTTAACCCATGTGAATTGTGAACAATGACGAGGATGTACTTATTTCCATTAACACTTGCGACACACATTGGTCCACAAAGATCCATGTGCAAAAGATAGAGTTTTTCTTGGTTGGTGTCTTCAGATTTAGGTTTCTGGGGGTTTCTTCTTGCTTTTACCCATTGCACAAGCAGAACACAAATGGTCCTTTCCAAATTTAAGCTCAAGGAGACCTCAAACGAGACCGTGTCTAGCTAAATGGTTTATTGCACCAAAGTTCAGATGAGACAGACGTCGGTGCCATAGCCAGGACTTTGGAGAGGATGCCATCATATCTCCAAGAGACAGAGTATACAGATTGTTTCCTTAAGATCCAGTTAAGAGATCAACACCTTCTAAATTACGAATGAAGCAGGTGTGTTGACGAAAAGCAACTTCAAGGTTCGAATCACAAAATTGCCCAATGGAGAATAAGTTGTGTCCAAGTCCTTCCACGTAGTAAACCCTTGATATCGTAACATTTCTAATCTGATAATCACCATAACCCAATATCTTTGCAATGTGATCATTTCCAAATTTAACTGTACCAAAAACTTATTGACAAAATTGGTGAGCTAAGAGCGATCTCCAGTCATATGCTTGGAGCAGCCGGAGTCCAAATACTAGAGAACAATTTGGACAACCTGCATTCAGCAAGAGAGGAATATGGAACATCAGAAACTATGGACCCTTAAGATTGACTGTGTTTCTTTTTGTTAGCAGATACAAATTTAAAAACCTTAGGGTGCGTTTAGTTACAGGAAAGTTTTCTTAATTTTCTTTCTCTAGTTTTCTTAAGAACGGAGTAACTTTTCTTTCTCCAAGGAACTTTTTGAAAACTGGAGAACTCCAAATTCAAGTTCTCTAAATCATAGTTATGATATGAGAAAACAGGTTTTCTGTTTTTAGTAGAGGAATTTCAGAAAATACTCATTTTGAACATGTTTTCTGTTTTCTCTGTGTTTCTAAGAAAACTTTTATGGGAAACTCAACAACTAAACACACCCTTAGATTTGCTAACAGGACCATTTGTTTTAGATTTCCTAGGTTTCCATGAGTAAACCAATGTTACGACATGTTTAGGTGTTTCATTATCTAGAGCAGATGGTATCCTAAGAGGCACTTCAGTAGTTGTGGTAATCCTAGTTAAAGGGCACATATTTCCTACTATAGTGAAGGTCCGACCAGTAGGTCTCCAGATATATCCAATGTTGGTAAACACCTTTCTTGTTGGTTTC